>JAJJWW010012024.1:0-214534 GCA_023531295.1 Papaver armeniacum | reverse complement strand
CTTCTCTTCACTTTTTAGAAAATGACTCAGCTTTCCTTGGTCAATCATTCGAGGATGATTCTTTTATATTTCTACGCCATTTGTTAGGTGTCCATGAAAGCGATGGTAAGAACAGAACTCGTGACTTCTATCACATGGTGGTGGCTCATTCCCCATGTTCCATGGTGCAGGTATGTTTTCCATCAAGAGTATAGCTTCCCATATTTTTTCCATACTAGTATTAGTGGTGGCATTTTTATTTCCTCCCATACTACTCTGTGACTTCGCTGCCCTCCATGATAATTCTGCCTTCGACCTCCATAAGTTTCTTGCGGATGATCAAGTCTTTGAATTTTGTTATTGCTGCCACGGTTGTAGTAGTTCCTTTCTCTTTCAAATTCTTCCTGATCACGGCTTCCCATAGCTACTATCTTTGGTTGTCCATCATCCATTATCCTTTCTTGTTGCACTTGCGAAGTGCTCGCTACTGTGTTTATCAATTTGGGTAATAAGCTTGTATTCGCAGCATTTGAATTTGTATTCGCAACTGGGTATGATTCCATCTCATTTTACCTTTCCTTTAGAGCAATATATTCTTCCTGAAGTTCTCGCAACTCAGTCATTGTAATTGTATTCTTGACTCTAAAAATTTGAATATATAACAAATTGGTTGCGAACATAGCGTTTATGAATGATAGAATAAGATATCTTTCATCCACTCGTCCGACCATTTCGCTACACATTGTCTTCCACCTCACAGTTAAGTGTCTCAAACTTTCGCCAACTCTTTGTTTCAGCCCAAATACATCTTCAATTCACTGTCGCGAGAGTTGTTACTTATATATGCCCCTAAGAATATAGCTTGTAAATGGTTGAATGACGTGATTGCGTTTCTTGGTAAACCCTCAAACCATTTCGATTCTTTTCTGTTAAATTTGATGCAAAATATTTGCACAATATGGCGTCATGATTTTCCCATTGTAGCATACATCTCACATACACTTTGATGTGTTGTATTGCGCAAGTTGTTCCATCAAAAATGCTGGTTAATGCGGGTAAATTGCACTTTGGGGGTATTCCTCCTAATCGCACCTCTAGTGTAAAGGGGTTTTCGCGGCTTCTTCGATGGCCTCATCCAATTGTCTTCTTCCTCCTCCCTTCTATTGTTCAACATTCCTCTCATCTCTGCCAATTCTCTTAAGATTTGTTCATTTACATCGGGATTCGAATTTATTGGTCTTTTTAGCTCTTGCCTCTCTCCTTCTCGTTCATGTCTACTTTGATTTTCTTGTTCATCATTCTCTTCTCTTCTTTCTCTCGACTTTCTCCTTCATCTCGTTCACGAATTCGCACACCATTATATCTATCATTTTCTCTTCTTGGTTGTCTATCAGTTCTCCTTTGTATTCTTTCATATTCTTCATTGATATTTCCATTGTTGCGATTTTGCTCGCGCCTTCTTTCTCGATTGTCATGATTGTTTTGCCGAATTGCTTCCTCCAATTCCCATTCTTCCATTTCTACTCTTAATCTTTCCCTTTCTAAGCTAGACGCGTTTGTTCAATATAATGTTCTTCGATGTCATCTTCAATCTCCTTTTGTTTCCTCCGTGTTTCTCTCCCATACGTATTCTTCTTCCTTCTTCCCGATTTTCTCCACCAATTGGATTATTCTCGCACTTGACGCCTATTTTCTTGATTTCCGTTATTTTGGCCATTCTCAGAATTTCAGGACGTGGAATATAAACGATCTTCTACCACTTCTCTTCTCTCGCAACATCCTTCACCGAGATTTGGCTCTTTTCTAGATTTTCTTCATTAACATTTTCGACAGTGTGTTCTCCTCATATCTTCTCTAACCGATCCTGATCTTGACCTGGTATTACTTCTCGACCTTCTATTCTGCAACCTCATATTTTCCATTCTTAACTCATGGTTTTGCCTTGTTAAATTGGCACGTTCTTCCGCTTTTAATCGCCTTTCTTCATGTATTGTTTGCCTCAATGCTTCTAATGCTGCGACTTCTTCATTTCTATGAATTATTTCTCCCATCTCTTCTCGATTCTCTCCTCTTGTCCATTATTTATCAATTGTTGCACTTCTTCTCTTTCTTCCATAGAATCTGATTTCCATGTATGCACACTCACCCTATCATAATCTATTACTCTATTCGGTGCTGGTTGAATTGGTGGTTGAATTTGACCTTCTTCTCTATCTCTTGCGTTTATTCTTGATGGTTCACCTACTTCATTTCTCCTTTCTCCAGCTAATCTCCCGCTTCTTCTAACAATTGTTGGTTGTTCTGATGCATTCCTTCTTCTAGACATTTCTCAATTTTTGTAAGTTGTTGAAAATTATACGAAATTTCTTTCTTGTTACTCCTGATTCTTTCAATTCACAAGGTTGATCTCTACTCCATCCCTGTTTCTAGCGCCATTATGTAGCTGCAGGAAATCCTACACTACACCCCTCACTAGAATAAACACAATTAAGTCATTTTAAGATGAATGATTATGATTCTTATTGATTAAATACTTGAATCTTTACAATATGAAATGGAAATGAGTTATAGAATTACAATCACTCTAAAACTTTCTCTCTCCTAATGACTTGCTTAACAATTCAAAAAGAACTCTCCCCACAACAGATGACTCAACCCTTTATATAGGGTAGTACGATGGATGACAGCTAAGCTGTCCTTTATTTTCGGGAATGACTTGCGAAATATCGCAAGTGTACAAGTATACTATCTCGCGACACTCTTAAATTTCGTCATATTTTCATATCTTCCTCGTGTTCTGGCTGTCGTCATTCATTGCGTCATTTATTTTACTTCCCTGCGACTCCCTCGCGATGTCGTCATTTATTAATCTCGCGAAGTATTGATGTCGCGATATTCTGATCCTACAGGTGACTTTTTGATTTAGCAGGATTAAGTTCTAGCCCATGTTGGTAGGATTTATCAAAGGATCATGAGGGGTTCTGATAGGAACAATATGTGAAAAAGTCACAATATGTTGAATCGGTTTTGGTTTAGCATAAAAGCATATGTGTTTCGGGGGTTTTCAACTTTTGCTTGCAATAGTTAAAAACCGGTTTTCAACCTTTCTCTGGTAAAGGTTGGTTGTTGTTATTCTTTTGTTTTGCATAAGGATGACAACATAATGATTTTGATATCAATTCTCCCTGGAAGAAGATGCAAACATATTGGAGAAGAGGATGCAAAATTTGAGGTAACAATCTTGTTAGTTAATTGTTTTACTGTTTAAGAAAAGCCTGATTTTATTTCATATATTTATTTCTTTTGCTTAACAAAATTCGGTACAATTGATGTTTTATTCCATGATGTGTGTATGGATGTGTGTGTGATTCAATTGGTTCCGGTTAATAAAAACCATTGTTATCTTGCTTTATTGTGTGGTATCAATTGTTTAGGCTTACAAAATTTCGGTGTAATTGTGGTGCTATAATGTCTACGTTGTTTCAATTGCTTCCTAAGCAAGGTGAATAATTATGCAAGTTGATTTATTTTGATTTGTATGAATTGTTTATGGCTTAACGAAAGAAAAGGTTTACGGGATGAATTGTTTAGTCCAATTCGATTCCGGATAAGAGAAACTAAGTTAATTCTGATCTTAGTTAGACTTATCAAAGTGGAGGTTTCGGTTATTAAAGTCTAATTGAATGCCTTAACAAGAAATACAGTTAACTAAACTAGTACTTGTCTTGTTTAAAAGTTAAAGGTTTAAGTTATATGGATAATTAGATCCTGATGAGAAAAATAGAGTTATCTTTATTTTGGTCTTATCGAACAAGCGATTGTAATTGTACAATCGGTTTAGCAAAGAAACTAAGGTGCTTAGTTGATTTTTGGTTTGCTAAACTATTAGGGAAAATTGCTTCGGGCAATTGTTTCCTTGATAACATATCAAAAAAAATTACTTTGTAGTTTCGGTTTTGATATTGGTTATCAAAAATGGTGTGTGGAACCCTCGTGCTTAACTCTATAGGTTGCAAGTCTATTTTGAGATTTGTAAGATTCTTTTCGGTTTGTCCTTTATTTTTTCGTTTCTTTGTCATTTTGTGAAAGGGGGAGAAATATATGGAGTAAACAAATGATACTGGCATTGATTTTATATTGATTGGTATCACTAAGGAAAAGAACATTGGTGCTTAAAAGTTTATCTAACGAAAGAGTGAAAGCATAGACTAAGGGGGAGTAACATATCATTACAAAGGAATAACAAATACGTGCGGATTGATAAAATCTACCTATCTTACCTTTAGGGGAGTAATATTCTTTGTTATTATAATGTCAACAACGGCATTTAAGGATTGAATGTATACAGGTTATTGTGCTGTTGAATTCGGGAATCAAGCGTATGTGTAATGAATTCTTGTAATTTGTTTATCCATATGATGTAAGAGTTTTTGTCACTAAAATTGACAAAGGGGGGGATTGTTAGAGCGTAACTCGTTTGAACCCACCAAGCGTTGGTATGTCAAGTTTGGTTGTCATATTTTAGTGAATCAAAACTCATTTAAAGAGTCGCTTGATTATGTACTAGAGTCAACTTCGTATAGGTTAGCTTGAAAGTATTAGGATATGAGACATTACAAGTATTGCGAAGACCTGAAGAAGTAAGAAGCTACAACGACAACATCATCCTTCCACTTGAGGTTAGTGATATTTGACTTGAACTATTTCATTCCCTAACGTATCTTTCAAGTCGTGCATATTGAAAACAAATCTGCGAAGCATGAACACTCTAGATAGACATAGTATTAAGGAATACAATACGAGGTTTATTGCTTAACCATTAAACTTTATAGATAAGACATCGACATAATCGTTTAAATGCTATTGTTATTATGTATGGTATGAGGTGAGGATTTCATGATAGGAAACAATGTTTTACATGTGTTTTAAGGAAGTAAATTCATGAACTTGTTTTGTGAATCGAAAAGGAAATCGCCAGGCTTTATTGGTATTGTTATTCATTGCATATCTTCTGAACAACCAATATGTGTGATTAGTATAACCGCTCATGACTTGTTTGTGTTCCTGGTAAAACTATTCACAAATGCTTGACTTATGTATTGGTATGAATTTTATTAGTGAAACCGGTCTTAAGTAATCACCTGAGATGGTATGATCGAGTTTGTGATTTTGTGTAAAACAAACTCTGGGTAAAGGGGAACCGATCCTAGTAAGAGGTGCAACAAATCACAAAGGGGAATCGATCCTTGAGGTGCAACATGTTTTAGAAGAAAGGGGAACCGATCCTATGATCATGTGCAACACGTTTTTAGGCAAAGGGGAACCGATCCTATGGACATGTGCAACACATTCAAGTTATATACCATATATATGTGGGTAACCGATCCTAGTACCTAGTCAACCGAATTTTGGAAAGCTAGTGTGACTATGCACAGTACTCACATGGAGGTAGAACCGAAACTTGTTTTGGTAGAACCGTTAAACCCATGATTGGTGATTGAGTGTTCTTAATCAATCACATAGTTCTTGAAAGTTAGATGAACCAATTCTAAACTCGTTTGGAAGTGTGGAAAATCGGTTTCAAGATTGTAAGTATGAAAGTGTTAGAGCATTGCTCGGTCGAACTTGCATGTGTTGCTATCTCAAGCATGTTTGTCAATGTTAGTGATCAAAACTAGCCTATGTAGCTGAAGGTCTCGGACTAGGATAGAAAGTGTAGTTGAGCTCAAGAACTCCATGGCAATCATCATACAAGACGAAGGACTAATCGAGGAACCGGTGGAACTTCATCGACTAAAAGGTATGTGGAGACTTGAACTTATCTGTCACTCAAAAGTCTATTTACTCTATCTCCTACTCTTGAGACAAAAGTCGTTTAGACGTATAGACTTTTATTATACACATTTGCTATTTCGACCCGAGTTTAACTCGCCTATCTATTTCTCGAAATATGTGTTGGTAAGCTTTCGCTTTAACCGAATTCATCTTTACCTAGTGACGAAAGTCATGTTATGTTTCAATCACTTTGGAAATTGCTCTGACGAAAAATGGTCTCTGAATAACGGCTATATAACGTTCTCTGAGAATGTTTTAATGATTGAAATGAAAGTTTAGATTACATAACCATTGGTAGGATATAAGCATTGTTGTGGAAACACATATATGTATAAGTCCTTATTCCTTGAACCAAAGTTTGCGAACTTTGTTGATCAAGAGAAATGGAAGTGGCGCAAGCCAAGTCCGCGAACTGGCGGAAGGTCTCACCCGAGAATTTCTGCTGGAGTTTGTGTACTCCTTCCATGAGCTTAAGTCCGCGAACCCAGTCCGCGAACTTGAGTAGGTTATATCTAAAACCGGTTGTTCTTGAACCAATGTTTATTTAAACAAAGGAATGCTTTTGCAAACCGTGGCTATAAAGTTCATGAACCGATTCGAGTGAATCAAACCGTTTTTGCTTCGATTGTGTCTTGTGTAGTTACATAAGATCTAAGCAATTGAACAACTCTCTAACTAGTTCATTTGAGTCATTTGAACTAGTTATGGTGAAGAAGAATATGGTTGATATGAGAGTGATCATATGGCTAACCATTTGGTTGACTATTGTTGAACCAACAAATGTTAATGTTTGGGTACAGTTCATAAACCCAAAACTGAAAATTTTATTTGTGTGTAACAAGCTAAGTTTTCGATCCAATGGTTGAGAAATATTAGCAAGATAGAAAAGAAATCGCAACACTTCGTCTCATCGTTTGTGATTTCGCAATATTTTTTTTCGCTGCGTCGATTAAGATTATTGTGAGGTGATCAATAAAACTAGGCTGTTCTTCGGTTATATAAGTCCGGGTTATAGATTGGTTCCTGTTCACCTTGATTTATCAAAAGACGGAACAAAACTCATAGGTTTATTCGTGGGAGACGGATTTATCTATTCTGTAGACTTTTCTGTGTGATACAGATTTGTTTATTAAAGTCTTCGACTTTGGGTCGTAGCAACTCATAGTTGTGGGTGAGATCAGCTAAGGGAATCAAGTACGTAGCATCCTGCTGGGATCAGAGGCGTAGGAGCATAACTGTACCTTGGATACGTGTGAGATTGATTGGGGTTTAACTACAGTCCAGACCGAAGTTAATTTGGAGTAGGCTAGAGTCTGTAGTGGCTTAATACAATGTGTGTTCAATCTGGACTAGGTCCCGGGGTTTTTCAGAATTTGCGGTTTCCTCGTTAACAAAATTCTGGTGTCTGTGTTATTTCTATTCTGCATTATATTTGTTTATATAATTGAAATATCACAGGTTGTGCGTTGTTCAATCAATTAGAATATCCGACCTTTTTGGTTGTTGATTTAAATTGATTGACACTTGGATATTGGTCTTTGGTACCATCCAAGTTATCTCTCTTTGATAAAGCCTCGCATATTTCTATTTGCTTGAGTAAAGATCAAATCGAGAGATTGAGATATAAACTCTTTGATATACTTTTTATCTATATTGAGTCTGACTATCTAGTTGATTCTTCAGAAAGTATATTCGAGTTTGTCAATACAGATTGCTAATCGAATTGTTGGGTGTGGTTGTTAAGACCTTATAAGTCTGTGTTTGTAGCGATCTGACTCTATGGACAGATGTGCTATCTCTATTAACGTACCACCAGTCTTCGATGTCTCTAATTACTTATGGTGGAAAATTTCTATGCGAGTTTTTCTTCAAGAGCGTGATTTTCAATCATGGGTATATGTTTTTAATGGTTATGATCCTCCCGTCGTGGCAGTTGGTGATGTAAATGTTCCCAAGAATATTGGTGAATACACCCCTGCTGAGGTACTTGTTGCAAAGCAAAATTCCAACGGTTTGAATGCCATCATACATGCCATTACCCTTAATCTTCAGCACCATGTGACAAACTGCACTAAGTCGCAAGAAGCTTGGGATATCTTAGAAACCGTTTTTTGAAGGTAATACCAGTGAAAAGGAAGCTAGGCTTCAAAACCTTAATTCCGATTGGGAAAACCTTCGTATGGCAGATGAAGAAACATTTGATGAGTTTAATCACAAAGTGTCTGAAATTGTTAATGTATCTATTGCATTGGGTAAGACTATTCCTGAAAAGGACATTGTGATGAAAATTCTTAGATCGCTGCCATCCAGATACGATTCTAAGAAGCATGCCATCGTTGAGGGAAATAACCTTGATAATCTCTCCAGAAATACGCTGGTTGGGAAGCATAAGATCTTTAATCATGAACATTCATCCAAGACTAAGGATGTTGTATTCAAAGCACTAAAGGACACTAAATTACTTGATAAAAGTAAAAAAGTGTATATCTCTGAAGATGATCACTCTAAGACAGATTCATCAGATGAAGATCTTGACAAATCAGTCTCAATGATCACATGACAGTTTAGGGATCTTCTGCTGGAGAGAAGTAAACGGTTCTCCAGAGATAAGCCTAAGGCATCAGTCAAACCTCATAATCGTGTTCCTTCTAAAAATAGGGATATTGATGAAACTGATGACGAGGATATGCCTCAGTGCTTTAAGTGTAAAGGATTTGGTCATTTTGCAAACGAGTGCCCAAATCGTAGAAAATACACTGGGAACAAAGGTCTTGCTGCAACTCTTGATGAAATGTCTGATTCTAATGAAGACGAGAAATCAAGTGTTGCACTTCTTGGTGAAAGTATTGATTTTGATAATTGTAGCAATACAAACATCAATCTTGATATTCTTTTAGAGGATAATCCAACTATTCTGGAAGATAAAGTTGATCCATTCTTCGGAAACTTTGTTTATAATGTTTCAGGTTCCACTATGTGCCTAGATGCATGCACATCTCAAAAGCCTGTTTTTTTATCCTAGATTGACGTGTTCATATTGTTCTCAAAGGGGTCATGAACTTTCAAGGTGTTACAAGTACAAACACCAACTAAGGCACGTCAACAAACTTCAAGGAAGAGCAAATCATTTAACAAGGAAGCTTAAAATTTGCTCAGAAGACCTCTGAGGTATGTAGGATTTTATCTTCATCTAAGAAGTTAGTTTCCAAGGACAAACCAAGACCATTAGAGAAGAAAGTATGGTCGAGTCGGTTTGATAGACAGAAGTCTGAGGATTCCTCTCATGAGGAAAATGGTGGACAAATTGTTGTTCACCGCAACGCAATTTAATTGTGTTGGTTGATGAAAATCTTGTCTCATGTGCCTGATCACAGAGACAATGATTTTGTACCTCACAGGCTTTAGGAAAAGTTTTTTTTCTCTTTTTTTTCTCTTTTTTTTTTCTTAGTTTTGATTTTGTGTCTGTCAAACAAAAAGAAAGGGTACTATCGACAATTCTACTCTTCATAGGGTTGAGAGTGGTCGTGTACGAACCTGTTAAAGGTTTCGAAACCTTACATTCCTTTCCTTCTTTGAAACTCCTTTTTATCCCAAGACTACTTGTTGATTCTGTGATTTCCTCTCACAAACTCATACGCCTATGGATGCTCCAAGTGCTCTGTCTTCTGATGGAAAGGATGTTAATATGATTGTCAAGCCATCAATCATGAAGGAAAACGAAAAATCTCCATTAGCTCCAACATTGAAAAGAAAAATAAGGAATGTGAGGAAGCCAAGACTCGTTCCTTCAAACTCTCAGAAGTTTTTTGATGTTCTTGAAGTGTTGAAAGAGATGCGAAAAGAGATTCAACAAATAAAGGCTTTTGTGTTTAAGACTCATGAGATTTAGAAGGCCCTGGTTCGACATCATCATCCAAGAAGGTTTATTGATATAAACTCCTACCTTGATGAACCTTATGTCCCAATGGATGTTGACAACAAGGAATTCGGGGACGATAAAGAATTCTTCAAAGGTCTTAACATCTAGTAAATCTTCTATTTTTCTGTTTTGTTAGAAGAATAACTAGAGTTTGGAATAGCCATTATTGTGATTACACATAGCTATGTTCAACATTTTCATCTTCATGTTTTTAGATTTATTGGTTTAAATTCTAAACTTGTTTGGAAGATGATTTTTGCAAAGATTAATCTTTATGGTTTTATATATTGCAATTTTTTATGGGATATGCGTGTTTGCGTCCGTGAACTATGATTGTCTCATATCTTGTCAAAAGTAAAGTCTTTCGTAAGTCGATATTCTTATATTGATAAAGGAATGAATGAATGGATCAGTGTGAAATTGATTGGGGTTCAACTACAGTCCAGACCGAAGTTAATTTGGAGTAGGCTAGAGTCTGTAGTGTCTTAATACAATGTGTGTTCAATCTGGACTAGGTCCCGGGGTTTTTCTGTATTTGCGGTTTCCTCGTTAACAAAATTCTGGTATATGTGTTATTTCTATTCCACATTATATTTGTTTATATAATTGAAATATCACAGGTTGTGCGTTGTTCAATCAATTAGAATATCCGACCTTTTTGGTTGTTGATTTAAATTGATTGACACTTGGATATTGGTCTTTGGTACCATCCAAGTTATCTCTCTTTGATAAAGACTCGCAGATTTCTATTTGCTTGAGTAAAGATCAAATCGAGAGATTGAGATATAAACTCTTTGATATACTTTTTATCTATATTGAGTCTGACTGTCTAGTTGATTCTCTAGAAATTATATTCGATTTTGTCCATACAAATTGCTAATCGAATTGTTGGGTGTGGTTGTTAGACCCCCGCTTTTTCAGAAAGAGGACTTACAGAGTAAGGATGTCGACATACTTTGAACATGTGCAGTAACGCTTATCTTTAATTGTTCAAAGTTATTCCTTAATAGTTAAAGGAAGAAAATCCCAGGATCGAAACATAAATAAGTTTAGAATATTTTATTTAAGGTTTTTAATTTTATTTTAGGAAAATGAGAATTGGTAATGTGCATTTACTAGTTGAAGATTTTCCAAAGAGATTTTCGGTCATTATTTCGGACAGAGCATTTCCAGGAATTATGGAAACCGAATTTGGAATATATTGCATATCTTGAGAATATTTTCGGTTTTGGAAATTCCTTGGTGTCCAAACTTCCTTGTCTATAAATACTTGAGTTTGCATTTCTAGCAAACTAATCCTTCGTGATAGCAAACTTCCTCGGTTATGTTGTTACTGGTGAAGCCGCCTATTCGGAGAGGAGAGTAACCTAATTAGGAGAAATCTCTTACGGCCGCTCAGTTTTAAGTCTTCTTTGGGATTGAGAATCTCTATTATTACCGTTGGTGGGAAAGTAGATAATTGCGGTTTATCTTATGTTTTCGATTGATCTGATTGACTAACGGTGGTTGAACTTTGATTGCACCTAGTTTGTTTATGCTTGAGAATCTACTCTTCTGATATAAGATTCACTCAAACTAGATCGAAGTTTCTACAAGGATCATTAGACTGTTTGTAGATCTAAAGACGTCTTGTGATAATCCATTGTTAACAGACTCCATTTTTGTGCGTGATTGATCACAAGAGATTCAAGTTATTGTGTGTAGGCGTTTATTGAAGATCTAAGAAGGTTTGAAGACAAAGAAGATATTGAAGATTTGTGATTTGGGTTTCATAATCTTTGGTGTGCACAATACTTGTTTTGGTATAGAGGATCCAACTATAATCGGTTTATCCTTGTGGTAGATTGGATTGATTATTTGTGTAGATCGGCATCAATACAATTCTTTGTGATTAAAAGTATTAATTGAAAAATCTTAACAATTACCTTTGGTAGTTGAGAATAAGATAGATCCAAGAACCCGACGAAGGAGTTTATTGAGATAAACAGAAAAGCCTTTGTCGAACTCACATCACTTGGTTGAAGAGAGTTGCTACCAAACAGATTTGTTGTTCCTTTACTGTTTGGAATACGAACCAAAGGAATTGTTCCAAGTACGTGACTTATTCATAAGTTGGAGGCGTGGGAATACAGACGGAACTAGGTGAACTATAGGTTTAGTTGCTTGGTCTCAACTATACGAAGTTGGTTTAATTTTGTGTAGCGGCTTAATCCTGAGAGTATTCAATTCTGGACAAGGTCACGGGGTTTTTTTGCATTTACGGTTTCCTCGTTAACAAAATCTTGCCGTGTCATTTACTTTTATTTTCCGCAATTATAATTGTTTTTTATTATAATTTAAAGTAAATTACACAAACGTTAATTCCTATTTTACTTGATAGTAATCCTGTTGTGTTTGGTTATGTCCGAACCTCTTATCAAGTAAACATACTTCGTTATTGTATTGTATTGATCTCGTATCCATAGACGATCACACGAAGTGTGAACCGATTAGTTGCATTGTCTCAACTCAGTCCATAGACAATCACTTTCGGAGAAAGGACTTATAGGTAGGAAAATTTTTAGCTTGAGGTATATTTGGGTACCCTCGCCTTTTCAATGATGTTCTTCATCTTTCAAGAAACTCAAGATAATTCATGATCTTCTTCTTAGAAATCTAACTCTAAGTCAAGGGGAAGGATTAATGAGTAAATAATCATTCATCAAACTCAAAGTTTGTTTTAAATCAAAAGTTTGAAGACATTGAGAAATATTTCCTAAAATGGAAGGATATGCTCAATCGTCACAACTTGGTTTTCCCTAGTAAAGGTATGACGTGTAGAAGGAGGTATTTTTCTCGAAAAAAAAGACAAACAAAACACATTTTTTCATCACTAAAACTTTATGCAAGTAGGGAATGTTTTGACATCTTCACATGTCTCCAAAATTTACTACAAAGTCTTCCCAGTACTAATCTCCAGTTTGAACTATGACTTAGTAATTGCACATGACCCGCAACTATAGGGTCCCACTTTTCTAGAAGAAGAGAAAATTAAGCATTATTGCATATATCGCGAGTAAGGCGATGGTGACGAGACGATCTGCTCGTATTTCGAACCAAGGAGAAATTGGTGGAGCCTAGCTAGCCGGACTAGACGAAATGGAGCCAAGCGAACCTATACAAAACGGTGTACTCCCAGGAGAGGGATAACCCGATAATTAATATCGGGAAGGGTTAATCGATAACTCTATCTCTCAAGAAGAGGGAAACCCCTTCGAGAGACAGGACGATATTCACTTAACTCAACCAGAGGGTTGAATCGTTTGCCAAGGAAAACCTGTGAACAATGAGGTGAAGAAGGACAACCCTTCTACCCTCGGCGATAAAACTGCTGCTATCGCATCCATTCTGAGAGCACAAGAAGCACGGGGGGTAAGAGAATGAAAAAGTTAGAAAGACGTAACAGAGGCTAGAACAGAAGAAACCGCATCTTTGAAACGCAAAGCAAAGAAAAAGGTACCACTCGCGACCATGGAGGAGAATCCAGGAGGTGAATCCTTTTGAGAACTTACAGACGATGAGAGAGTCAATATCCCCGACACCTCGAACGACGAAACATCGGATCGCTTTCCCCACTGGGAATCGAGGCGTTCCAAACCAGGAGGACAGTTTTGTCCAAGGATCGTCCGATGTCGATCCCAAGCATAGCCGAGACAAGAATAAGGAAGACGAAGTTAAGATTAACTCGAGGCCGAGAACCTCGCATCCACAACCCCTAAACAGGAGAGACTTCAAACTCGACTCATTTGAAGATAGTATCGTATGTCGAACAATCGGACGAGGACTCGGGGCGATCCAGTATCGCCGTTATGAAATTTCTTTCTCGCCCGGAAGAGCGCAAGGAATAAAAAAGAAGGCCGAAAGGAGGCACATCGACGATCAATTACAAGTCTAACTCTGCCAGCTCGAGGTAATGTGCAGATAAGCCACGGGGAGGCAAGAAAGAAAGAAGTTGGCAGAAGTAGTGCAAGAGGCTGGACAATCTCCTTTATCGGAGAATTTATTGACCCAACCGTTTCCAAGGAAATGCTCGCTCCCAACATTCACTACTCCTTTTATAGGAACCGGAGATGCAATTGAACATCTCCGATCATACCGCATGACACTAACTCAGTGGAACCAATACGATGTAGTAATGTGTAGATTTTTTCCCGCTAGTCTAAAAGACGAAGCCTAATGTGATTCAATAACTTACGTAAGGCGTCGGTTAAGTCATTTGCCCATTTATCCGAGTTGTTCCTAGAAACTTACATACATAATAGCCGAGTCAAACCGGGAGATCGACATGCTATTCCAGTTAGCTCGAGGGCCAAACGAGTCACTTCGTTCTCTGGTAGCTCGCTGGAGAAAATTATGTCTTGAGATCGGAAGAGCCCCGCAGGCCTACGCGATATTGTGCTTCAAGAACAACCTAAGAAAGATAGATCCCATATTTGTCCGCATGTACGAAACCACGCCACCTTGTCTAGGGAAGCTAAGAGAGATTTAAGAGGACTACATAGCCCAATAATAACTCCAAGACGGTACCTATTGTTAAGTGCATATTTTGCATATATTTAGTGTCGAATCCATGCTAGTATTTTCTATATTTTCTTGCGAATTATTGTATATTACTCTTGTTTTCTCTTATTTATGTTTTGCTAGGTGAATCATCCAAAAGAAGTGAATATGCACATAATTGTGCAAAGAAAGAAGTTAGCCGCAAGCGGAGAAGGGCCAAAGACCAAAGCTAACGCGTTCGAATCTAGGAGTGTGTGCTATCATCTTGAAGAGGACGAAAAGACGAAGTCAATGGCGAAAGAAAGGAGTCATTCCGACATCGTATGAAGATTTCATGGGCATTTGAAGCATGTCAAAGTGTCCAAAGATGTTTGAGGCACAGAATTTATAAAGGCACCAGCAGAATTTACTACGGGATACACCTTCTTGTTCAACATATTTCCCGACCAGTTCAGCAATCGTGCCGGCTCTTCATCGATTCGCTACACAGAGAGGAGTAACATATGGTTGAGTAATTGATTGCTTCTATGGATAGTTGTAGGAGGTGAACTCGATGGAAGCTGTAGGATTCGATGTATACTATCATTGGTCGTCGAGTTGGTGATGGAACTCGAGCTTGGTATGCTGCTGCCATGATTGATGATGAACTGGTACGGAGTTCAGTTGTCCGTGGATGATGAGGTCGACACTAGCACAATGAATATGGAGATTTTTAAGCTCGAGTAAGAGCAGTGGTTGGTGGATACGAGTGTTGTTGCTGCTGGTGATTGAGGTTGAGAAAATGGATAGAATTGGTTGCTACATTCTTGCAAAGTTTGCAGGAAGGAAAGTGATGATTGAGGGGTGTGCTGTGATTATCGATTCAAGGATGGAGCTTTGGAAAATGGAAGAGATGAATATGATGGAGCTGGTTGCATGGAGATGGATAAAGAAGATGGAAGATAGAGAGATCGACCATTTCAGGGAATGGAATGAAGATGGCCATTGCTGCTGTTATGATCAAGGCTGACCGATATGAAGCAGAGACGAGTAGGAAGCTGATGGTTGTTGTTGCTGTTGGTGAGAGTTTGAAGAGAACAGTGGATACGATGGAGTTGAGTCATTCTGCATTGATTGAAAAAGAGCAAAGGAAGTTTAGTTGAACCGAGAGAGATCTTTGGTGGTCTGTCTTGGTTTCGAGAAAAGATGGAATCAATTGTGCTGTTGCTGCTCAGTCACGGCAAGAACTGATGGTGGTGTGCAGCGATGGCAGTTGACGGAGCTGATGATGGATCTCAAGTGAGAAAGGCTCGAGCATGGGAGATGCAGAACTGATGGTGGTGTGTAGCGATGGCAGTGATGTAGAGATGGAAGCCGAGATCGATGGAGTTTGGCAGTGGTGATATAAGATAGAAGTCGAGTTGTTTGGTCGATATTGAATCGAGCAGATGGAGTTCGAGTGAGAAGAAAAACTCAGATGAAAGATGGTTTTCACGGATAGCCGGGTATACGTGAGAGATTTGTATGAATACAAACTTCACGATCACCAGAGTTGCCGAGGAAATATGGTGTTGAAAACCAAACTCAGGGGAAATTATTTTTCACTGACAGAGAAGTGGCCGCGGAAGTTTTGGAAGAAAACTGAAAATCCAGGGACTTAGGAATTTCACGATGACATGTGTGTCCGTGATTTTGACCGGAAAAATAAATAAAATCCAGGTGAAAATATTTTTCTCGGAGGGATGTATATCTGTGACTCTGATGGAGAGGAGAATATGGGTAATAGGCTGTCAGTTCTGCATGACTGACAAGCCAACGAAGATTATGGGCTGGACTTCTTAGTCTTATAAGCAAGCCCAATTACTTGTGTCGCCACTCCAAAACACGGCCAGCTTTTGGAAGTGATTGATTATGGGAATTCGGCAACATTTTTGCAAGCTATTTTGACCGGGATTCGGTGCACGGGCACAACCGCAATTTGGACACCTATATAAGAGATATTTCTATAAAAAATCATATAATCTTTTATCAAGTTTTGGAGAGAAGAACACAAGGGATAAAAGCTAGGGTTTTGGAGCGATTCATCACCGTAACTATTTCTTTTCCATTATATAATATGAAACTCATGGGTTTTATTAGTACCATGAGTAGCTAAACTTCTTAGTGATTTGGGATGAATTCTAAGTTCTAGACATGATTTGAGTTATTATATAAATCTATTTTGAAGTTCTTCACATGATTATTGATTGTTTATACTAATTAGAATATTTATGATTGATTGATAGATTGTTTAGGTGGCCAACTGAATTAATTTGTTGATACAATCAAATGCTAGTATTGAGTTAGGAGATAAGTAATAGTCGAATAATTCATACAAAAATAGAGAACACAAGACCTTGCAGAGGGATTCTCAGATAGCGATTGTGTGTATAAACATCACTAGAAAGTGGACCTTGAGCTAAGAGTCTAACTATTAGGATCAATCTATAATTCACAAAAGATAAAACATTCGGAAAAATTACACATTGAGTGAGCTACTACTAGGTGGTTTCAAGAATAGAATCTGTATTGAGAGCTTCCGCACTCATGATTTAAGGAATTTATGGGATATCACCGAGCTAGCCGTTATTCCACTATTGGTAATAATCATGATTAATTGTATTAATGGATGAATATAATAACTTGATGACGGTTTAGTAACGAAGAAGGATTCCCTGATCATATTTCTCTCCATTGCTTGCAACTTAATTATTTTTAATTGCTTTGTTATTTATTTTGAATCAAAAACAAACCCCCATTGTGACACTTTTTGACAACTAAATCTCCCTGCTCTTCGTGGGAACGAACTTGACTTCCATTATATTATTTTTAATTGAGTGGAAATAAGATATTAATTTGATTGCACCTACGACACGCATCAAATTTTGGCGCCGCTGCCGGGGAGCAGTCGGTAGCTTTAGTTGTTATTTCTTTTTGTTTTTAGTCTTATTTTTAGTTTTTGATTTAGCTTTTTGAGAATTTTGTTTCAGGTACTTAATCTCTGGCATCAAAGGATTGGAATTACCCAAGGTGCGGAATTCAAACTCGCAAGGGAACGGTACTACAAGCACGTCCACAGTCGCAACAAGAACCCTCTACAGAAGATATGGTTAATACAGACGACGAGAGAGATCCTCCACCTCCTGGAGAGGAAGTTAGGAGAGTTAACATCTCCATGCTTAGATTCGCAACCACCGTGCATTTCAATCACTAACCCAAAGGAGATGAAGTCGAATCTACTTCATCATCTACCAAAGTTCAAGGGACATGCAGTGAAAATCCAAATCGACACCTTCAACAGTTCCAGAACACGATGACAAGTCTGAGGCATACAACCGCAGACAGAGATATGGCTATGCTACAAGCCTTCCCATTCTCATTGACAAACTTAACAGAAGAATGGTTGTATTGTCTTCCTCCAGGGAGTGTTACAACATGGACTCAGATGAAAAAGCTACTTCGAGAAATATTTTCCTGCTTCCAAAGCGGCATCCGTTCGGAAGGAGATTAGTGGCATTCTACAGATGTCTGGGGAGTCTCTATATGAATATTGGGAGAGGTATAAGAAGTTGCTGGCAAGCTGCCCACACCATAATATATCCTCAATACTTATCATTCAATACTTCTACGAAGGATTACTTCTGAAACGAGGAATTTGATTGATGCGGCTGCCGGTGGTTCACTTACTGAGAAGACAATCTCGCAGGCAACCAGTTTGATTGAGAGTATGGCTTCCAATGCTCAACAATTCTACACCAGAAACAACTCTAATGTCAGAAGAGTTAGTGAGATGGGAGAGTCTGCACAGTCAGAGCAACGGATGAACAACATAGAGAAGGTAGTACAACGAATGGCAGCAGTGATTATTCCTTCTTATGAAGAAGAGTCTGAACAGTGAATGTCAGTGTTCCCTAATCGAGGCCAAGGTATGATCCCTACTCTAATACTTATAATCCAGGTTGGAAAGATCACCCAAATTTCAGTTTATGCAAATCAGCAAGTCTGCAGCTCTCCTAATCCTTATGGGCGACAGTGGTTTTCAACAACCACAGCTTCGACCAAAACCTCCACCTCAAACCTCAACAGCAGACTCAAAATTCTAGTTTAGAGGAGATGATGAAAATGATGATGCAAAAGCAAGATGCCAATGCTCGGGCCAAGATGCAATCCTCAGAAACAAGACATGGCAATAAAGGACTTGGAACTTCAAATGGGACAATTGGCTACAGACATGAATGAAATAAAACACGAATTGAAAGAAAGTTGCCATCACAACCTTTTGTGAATCCAAGAGCGAACGTCAATGATGTAACTCTAAGAAGTGGAAAGCAAACTGAAGAGCCAAAACAACAAGAAAAGGTTAGTCACGACTTGGAAGAGGAAGTAGGGGTGGAAACCGTTCCAAAGGAAAAGCCAACCTCAATCGGCCAACCTAAGGATACAGTTCCTACTTTTACCACACCACCTCCTTTTCCTAATCGTTTTGCCAAGTCAAAGAAGCAAGCTCTAGACAAGGAGATTATGGATATTTTCAGCAAGGTGCATATCAACATTCCATTTATTGAGGCCATCGAACGGTACCCGTGTATGCCAAAGTTCTCAAGGATTTGTGTACAAGGAAGGAGAGGTTGATTGCTAACGAGATCACTCGGGTGGGCGAAAGTGCTTCAAATATGTTGCTAAAGAAGATGCCTGCAAAGTGTAAAGATCCCGGTGGTTTTACGGTGCCGCTACTATTGGTGAAAACGGTTCGAGCGTGCTTTGCTTGATTTGGGAGCTTCCATAAGCGTGATGTCAGCCGATGTTTATGATTCATTGAATCTCTGGACCTTTAAAGGAGACAGGATTATCATTCAATTAGCTAATAAGTCTAACATATATCCTAAGGGACTCGTGGAAGACGTGTTGGTTCAAGTGAATGAACTAATCTTTCCTATTGATTTCTTTGTTGTGGATATGCGTAATGGGGACAATTGTTCGTCTACTTCATTACTTCTTGGGAGACCATTTATGAAGACCGCTAAGACGAAGATTGATTGTGATACTTTTGGACACTCACTATGGAGTTTGACAAAGAGGTTATACGCCTAATATTTTTGAAGCCATGCGTTATCCAAGTGATATCCATTCCGCATTTTCTCGTTGATGTTATTGGTTCGTTGGCACAACAGATGTTTGATTTGATCAACGAAGATGAACTTGAATCTGCTACAAAATAGCATTGATTTGGACGTCCATGGCATGCCTAACTTGGATGTTGATATTTCCAAGGAGTTTGTTGAGACATGTGGTGCCTTAACAAAGATCACAAGAAGTTAGAAAAGGTAATATTTCATACATCTCTTTACCTCAGAATCGATGAAGTTCCTTTACCTTCACAGTAAGCACCTAAATTAGAGCCGAAACCTCTACCGATCACTTAAAGTATGCTTATTTGGGTGATGGGTGTTGATGGTGGATTTTCGTTTAAGGTTATATTTGTAAAAACCAGAGAAAATCATGCGGCGACATCTTGTAAAAGATAAAGCCGTTTATAAGTGACTGATACTCCTCACTTAATTCACCAAGAACTGAGCATGTAGCAACAATCCCTTCCTCGTGAATTTCATATCGCCTTGTATTTCGTACTCATTATCGCGGTGGCATGAAGATCGAGTGTTACTCTTACAGAGTAACACGAACCTCCAAGCACTATAATGAATCATTACCAATGTGGCATGACGACCGAGTGTTACTCGAGTAACACGAACCTCCAAGCACTATAATGAAACCATGTACGAAATACCCGCATGTGCCGATTCTCTGGTGTTATACTAGCCCGAGCCCTCTCGGTGTGTTATACTAGCCCCGATTGAGCATCCCGACTTGACCGTATCAGCCTCTCCTGATATGATTCGATCGCAGCCATCCAACTCCACAAGCATGATTGATGACCACAGATCAATTCCATCACCCTAAGCATGGTATGGAATACCCACGGCCTTAGCTTGCCGGGATATGATTCGATCGCAGCCATCCAACTCCACAAGCATGATTGATGACCACGTATCAATTCCATCACCCCCAAGGTATGGAATACACACACCACCCCGCATGGTCGACCATTGGCCTTTGCTTGCCAAGAAACCGTCCATACTAAGCATTATGGGCGAAAACCCTAATTAGGTTTGCGGCATATTACATGTGCCGCAAAAACGGTCTCAACCATCCATCTTCGCAGGTATAGATGGAGGTGTAGATGCAGACTCAAAGGGCCTTGAGCATGTCGACACAATCACCATGTGACCGCCCTACATACATGACCAGCCTCATCAAAACCAACCATGATTGGTTACAACACAATCGTCCACCAAATGGCATGGTCGCGGCTTTGAAAGCCAAAATTAGGGTTCGATCCATCACGCGCGGCCCATCTTCTCTCCTAAGACGAATGGAGGGTCACAGATCAAATCGAGCAGTCCGGCCATACCAAAGATGACCACCGTGGGCCCATCTACCTCCTTCTTGCGGTCGGCCAAGGCATACCATGCCCGGCTAATACAAAACGCCCGACCAAACTCACGCGGTTACATCTCCCAAATCCTAAACCGATCTCGACCGCTCAACTTCACCGGATGATTTGAGTGGCTTAGATCACGTTTTCATGGGATAATCGGTATAGGTGTGAACACTAGCCTACCACCTACACGCTGGTATGATCGACCAAGACCGACCAAGATGGGTCGCCTTGGAACGCACGCCCAAACTTGGGATGTCATGCGGTTTCAACTCCTTTGCGGCAAGGGATTTCGCCGCAACCCGATCTCAACCACTCCTCTTTGACGGTCAAATTGAGTGGCCTAGATTGCATCTCCATGAGACGGTGAGACATGGACGTGTACACCATCATGCCGTCAACACGCATGTATGGTCGGTCCTCCACAAAATCCTTCCCATGCTTGGTTTCGACTAAGTCAAGAGTGATGCTTGCGCACCTCTTTAAAAACCCCGATTTCATCAATCTGGCCGCAGATGAGTGTCTCAAACATCATCTCATCCGTCCGACTTCACCAAATTTTGGTTATACAACCCTGGTCGAGTTATTTGGTTAGTGAGGAGTCATTACCCATCACTTTACCACACCGTAATGCAAGCACTCGCATAAAATACACACGATACTCCACAAGTATCGACTTTCAATAACGCAGTTATTCAATTCAAACATTACATGCTATCTTCCGTGGATCCATGATCCACATTCCGCACATCAATCATGTCACAAATCGGGGATACTTATCGGGTATTGGTCCTGGCGGTTTACAACAGGCAACAGGGCAACGCGCCATCACAAGAACGTGTTAGGAGGTCATGGACGGTTAGAGATGAACTGAAAAAGTGGGCAAGACCGGGTCGTGTGTTACCGACACACAACTCCACTACTCCATCATTCCACTACCTCCACTTCCCACGAGAAACGTGAATGAGGCTCAATGACTTGTATAAAATAGGTCTCCGCCCTATTTCCAACAACAAGGGAATAACGGAGAACAACACAAGTTCGGATTTACGTAAACCAAGTGTTAATACAAATCGTATTCAAACACCCAGAGCCTGCTTGCATCAACCGTAAGCTTGCTCATCTTTCTCACAAGTCATAAGCAAGCCAACACCTTCACAATCTCAACACCTTCTTCGCTTCCCTCCCTAAGATCAACCCCATCTCCTTCACTTTGTGACCGAAACAAGTCCTGGAACGGCCATTTCTTGGTTTAGGCCGGACTTGCACTGATTGATCTCTCGAATCTACAAGCACTCACCGCGCAGTGCATTTGTTGAAGGTTTAGATTCATTCCTCATCCACACCCCAAATTACCAAATTCCATAGGAGTAGTTTTCACCCATCAACAATTGGCGACCACAAAGTGGGAGATTGATCTATCGGTTGCATAAAATTGAATTCTCAATTTTTCGGTTTCCATCTCGCAATGTATCCTAAACTACAAAGTGTTCGGATATCATGGGAAGCATAGCTGAATGCTTTGAGGACGTCTTGGAAAATCAAGCCGGATCACCAGGAGGCAGAGCGAGACATTTCGCCTTTTGAATGATATAGCGCACAATTACAAGAAGGGCCGACGAGCATCTACTCAGTAACACAAGAAATGTTGAATCATTAGCCAGAGTCACACCTTTACCGGTGAAGAGGCAAAAGAGCGCGTAATCGCAGGAGACTCGGGAAAGATGAACAACATGGTCCAACGACAATGAAGATCCGAGGCAACTCCACGGAGAATAGACTTGTCCTGGAGTACTACAATGTCTCACTGGGATAAAGAAAGGGAGCCTCAGCCTATGGAGCCCGCTAGAAGATTTGTAATTCAAAACTCTTATCAAGCACGGAAGACTCGTCCAATCCGCGTGGCCTTCCAACCAACCAAGGAACGCTTGAAAAGGAGAAATCAATCGTGAAATGCCTGAATATAGAGGATGGGAGCGTTCAACTGGCCACTCAAAGAAAGGACATTGCGACACCTTCCACATCCCTCTACCTAGGCAAGCGATCCGCAGATATGATGGCACTCACAAATCTCCCAACTTCATCTCCTGTTCCACGTCGAAGCCGCGGAGAGACGTTACAACGCCCACTAACGCAGGGAAAGCCATACTCAAGGTACTTACATTTCCCATTCCCAATGAAGAAGATTCTGGAGCTACTGGAGACGTGGGTACGAAACGGAGAGATAAAGCTACCCCGATACGGCGCCCACCACTTCCATCGGTCAAGGAGTAATGGACCCGAGGTACCGCTCATTACCACCGGTCCCCTTCATCACCCCACCAAGAGTGCAACTCTTTGAAGCGCATTGTTCAGAGAAGCTTGGCTCGTAGGGATAGCTTTGAGAAGTTAGTGCGAGGATTTTCTTGAAGAGGCTACTCCTAGTTTGATACAAATGAGGCTTCAAAAGCAAGTAAGTTCTACTCAACAATTTTACAAGAAAGATAGTTTAGAATTCACTGGGGACTTAGCATCCCACACGTGGAGAAAGAGGCTCGAAGAATCAAACACCATGTCTGTTTCATTCATGCTTTCCTTTCACACAACGTTTGCAACTTCATGTGACATGTGCAATCATTCATGACCAAGATGCAAATTTCATTTAAAATAACCTCTTTCAAAAAATCATTCACCAAACTATCTCAAAATGAACCAATTCAATTACCTATTAATTCCTTAGTCAAAGGAATCCTCATTATCACTCAAAAACAAGAACATCTAAAGGACAAGTAGGTAGCTACGATCCTTCAAGGAAAGTCCTTCAAAGAAGAACTCGTCCTTCTCGGGCAAGAGAGACTTTCATCCTTTGAAGTACAACCGCTCAACTTTCAGTTCCTTAGGCAACTTTTCAACCTCTTCTTCCCGGCGAGTAACACAAAGATACGTAAGGGGCCTCCGTCCTATAATTTCTGAACTACCGTGGTCAATACACCTTATGCAGCCGTCACTTCTACCACTGGTGCGGCGTAGAGGTGAGATGTTCCAGTAAGTGTAACACCTCCCGTCGCGAGTCGAGCAGCCGAAATCCCGACAACTCCTCAAGCGTAACGCCTCCGGTAGTCACCGAGCAACAACTTTCACTCCCGCATCGGGACGAGGAGCCGGAGGGACGAGAGGAGGACCACCATCCATTACCATTTCAGACTTGATGGATAAGCAGGAAGTTCTTGCTAAGACTCAAACGGATATGGCCGCAACTCAGAAAGAGGTATTTCAGCCGCGCGGACCTACGTGGACCTGATCAAATGAGCGACATCAGATATGAACGGTCCTGTCATGGAGATTCCTACACTGGGACCGATCCTCACAACGATCCTCCCTGTGTCAACAGATTTACTACGAACCGCAGACCAAAGGATTAGGAAGCGGCATCTCTAGTGGAAAGCTTGTGTGAACTCTTGCGCCTCTCAAAGAATCAACGTGCAGAGATGTTTCCGTAATTAATAAAATAGCTCGACGTACACCCGACTCCTTCACGTCCGTAAGTCTTAATCGCATCGAAAACACTCAAATAATGTTACATTTACGTAAGACGACATGATGGCGAGAAAAAGATCACGACCGGCCCTACATGTTACCGCACACATCAAGGGTTCGAGTTCGGAGGGCCCTCGCCGACACAGAGCATCTTCCAATGTGATTTCTCTCAAGACTCTCGGGACGGCCAAGGTTAGCCCATGCAAGATTGTGCGTCATCCCACCACAATGACGGACTTCGAAGGAAACCAGACTAGCACATACGGTGAAGCTTCAACCCATACTCACACCAAAAGGGGACGCACTTTCGAAGCAAGATGTGATTAGAAGGGAAAGACAATATACCGGCGTCGCTGTTAGCAATTAGCAGGAGAGACTGACACCCAGTCTCTCCGCCCAATGGAATGCTCCAAAAGCGATTCTCCTCTACTGAACATCGACATGTTAGTAGATGCAACCAGCGGACACGGCATGTTCTCCTCCATGGATGGATGTAGCGGCTACAACCAGGTAAGGATGTACGAGCGTGACGCAAGGGCATATATCTCACCAACAGGCGATACAACCTTCAGCCTTCAGAAGCGGTTCCTAAAGCAAAGCAAGGGGAAAACCACCGAGATACAATATCCTCGCGTGTCCGCCAACTCCAACTCCAGTGCCACATGTACGGCTCCCGCAATGATGCAACAGTGTTCGAGATATTCCATACCAGGCTCGACAAAAACCACTACGGACAAACCATGTAAACCACGCTTGGGGACTGAGGCTCGGCATGAAGTTCCTTCACCGTCGATCAAGGACTTCTTCAACATGAGAAAGATGGTCACCAAGAATCATGGATTCGCAAGGGTAATCGAATCAAGAGGAAGCCACCTCAACTCTCCCTCTTGCGTAAGGCTGCCTAATGGTCTATTCAAGAGCCGCCGCAACGCTCTCTCCGAGACCCACGTTCGCCCGAATCCTTCTTCAACACTCTCTCCGTGACCCACCTCAACGGTCGCATCGAAACCACTTTAACATCCTCTCAAGACGTTTCAACACTCTGGTCCGCATCAATAATCTGCGCTCCGGTCAAGTTATCTTTGATGTATTCATTGCTCAACATACGTCTCATCCATCCTTCATAAGGGCCCAGCTGAGCATGAAAACCTAAAAGTCGATAGGAGAAGAGTTATCTTGTGGAATGATATTTTCCTATAGTTGAAAAGGCGCGGTGAACAACTCATCATCAATGTTCTAAGCATATCCTTGAAGCCGCCGACACTTCCCGACTTGGTACCAAAGATTATCTCCGTAAGACATCTCAACGGGGATTCTTTTCTTCCACAATGAAATAAAAGGCAGGAGTTAGAACTTGTATGAAAGCACATGAGAGATGTAGTCACGCACGGCAAGACACAACTCACATCGGAGCACACAATGGCCGGTCCAAACACCATTCAAGTCCGGTACAAATTTTAGTCCGGTAAAAATTTTAGTCCGGTACAAATTTTAGTCTGGTACAAATTTCAAGTCTGGTGTTGATTTCAAGTCCGGTACAAGTTTCAAGACCGTCAGGCGTATGTGGGTGAGACCCACTTTCAACCGGCGCATACACGACAAGCCCACGTTCGATCAAGCAAAAGCAGAACCCCACGAACGAAGCAGCGCAATGGTCGGTCGATTAGGCACATCCCCACGATCGAGTGAAGCGGCGCAATAGCCCCTCGACCGAAGCGGGCATATCAAGGTCGATCGAAGCGAGCAAGACCGACATCATACTAGGGAAACGCTCTCTATATGCCTTTTGAACGTGACATACTCCAAGGACAGGATGACCCGTCCCTCCCGGTAACATCTAACTTTGCCTTGCAAGTTTTATCTTTAATCACACCATCTCATGCCTACCACACAATAGTGTAACCATTATGTGCTAGGCAGGGGACTTAATGTTGATGGTGGATTTTCGTTTAAGGTTATATTTGTAAAAACCAGAAAATCATGCGCTGACATCTTGTAAAAGATAAAGCCGTTTATAAGTGACGGATACTCCTCACTTAATTCACCAAGAACGGAGCATGTAGCAACAATCCCTTCCACGTGAATTTCATATCGGTCTTGTATTTCCGTACTCATTATCGGTGTGGCATGACGATCGAGTGTTACTCTTCTGAGTAACACGAACCTCCAAGCACTATAATGAATCATTATCGTGTGGCATGACGACCGAGTGTTACTCGGAGTAACACGAACCTCCAAGCACTATAATGAAACCATGTACGAAATACCCGTACAGGCTGATTCTCGGTGTGTTATACTAGCCCGAGCCCTCTCGGTGTGTTATACTAGCCCGATTGAGCATCCGGACTTGACCGTATCAGTCTCCGGATATGATCTGATCGCAGTCATCCAACTCCACAAGCATGATTGGATGACCACAGATCAATTCCATCACCCTAAGCATGGTATGGAATACCCACGGCCTTAGCTTGCCGTGATATGATTCGATCGCAGTCATCCAACTCCACAAGCATGATTGGATGACCACGATCAATTCCATCACCCCCAAGCGGGTATGGAATACACACACCGACCCCGCATGGTCGACCATTGGCCTTTGCTTGCCAAGAAACCGTCCATACCAAGCATTATGGGCGGAAAACCCTAAATTAGGGTTTGCGGCATATTACATGTGCCGCAAAATGGTCTCTCAACCATCCATCTTCGCAGTATAGATGGAGGGTGTAGATGCAGACTCAAAGGGCCCTGAGCATGTCGACACAATCACCATGTGACCGCCTACATACATGACCAGTCGGTCAAAACCAACCATGATTGGTTACAACACAATCGTCCACCCGAAATGGCATGGTCGCGCGGCTTTGAAAGCCAAAATTAGGGTTCGAGCCATCACGCGCGTCCATCTTCTCCTAAGACGAATGGAGGGTCACAGATCAAATCGAGCAGGTCCGGTCATACCAAAGATGACCACCGTGGGCCCATCTACCTCCTCTTGCGGTCGGCCAAGGCATACCATGCCCGGCTAATACAAAACGCCCGACCAAACTCACGCGGTTACATCTCCCAAATCCTAAACTGATCTCGACCGCTCAACTTCACCGGATGATTTGAGTGGCTTAGATCACGTTTTCATGGGATAATCAGGTATAGGTGTGAACACTAGCCTACCACCTACACGCTGGTATGATCGACCAAGACCGACCAAGATGGGTCGTCTTGGAACGCACGCCCAAACTTGGGATGTCATGCGGTTTCCAACTCCTTTGCGGCAAGGGATTTCTGCGCGAACCCGATCTCAACCACTCCTCTTTGACGGTCAAATTGAGTGGCCTAGATTGCATCTCCATGAGACGGTGAGACATGGACGTGTACACCATCATGCCGTCAACACGCATGTATGGTCGGTCCTCCACAAAATCCTTCCCATGCTTGGTTTCACCAAGTTAAGAGTGATGCTTGCGCACTCTTTAAAAACCCCGATTTCATCAATCGGTCGCAGATGAGTGTCTCAAACATCATCTCATCCGTCCGACTTCACCACTTGGTTATACAACCCTGGTCAGAGTTATTTGGTTAGTGAGGAGTCATTACCCATCACTTTACCACACCGTAATGCGACTCCGCATAAAATACACACGATACTCCACAAGTATCGACTTTCCAATAACGCAGTTATTCAATTCAGCATTACATGCTATCTTCCGTGGATCCACGATCCACATTCCATACATCAATCATGTCACAAACTGGGGGATACTTACTGGGGTATTGGTCTGGCGGTTTACAGCGTGCAGCGTGCAACGCGCCATCACAAGAACGTGTTAGGAGGTCATGGACGGTTAGAGATGAACTGGAAAAGTGGGCAAGACTGGTCGTGTGTTACCGACACACAACTCCACTACTCCATCATTCCACTACCTCCACTTCCCACGAGAAACGTGAATGAGGCTCAATGACTTGTATAAAATAGGGTCTCCGCCCTATTTCCAACAACAAGGGAATAACGGAGAACAACACAAGTTCGGATTTACGTAAACCAAGTGTTAATACAAATCGTATTCAAACACCCGAGCCTGCTTGCATCAACCGTAAGCTTGCTCATCTTTCTCATACAAGTCATAAGCAAGCCAACACCTTCACAATCTCAACACCTTCTTCGCTTCCTCCCTAAGATCAACCCCATCTCCTTCACTTTGTGACCGAAAACAAGTCCGGAACGGCCATTTCTTGGTTTAGGCCGGACTTGCACAGATTGATCTCTCGAATCTACAAGCACTCACCGCGCAGTGCATTTGTTGAAGGTTTAGATTCATTCCTCATCCACACCCCAAATTACCAAATTCCGCAGGAGTAGTTTTCACCCATCAACAATGGGGAAGAGCTTCCAGTCTTTATTGCAAAGAATCTCACAGCAATACAGGAAGAACGCCTCCTTAGGGTTCTGAAAGAGCACAAAACGGCTATTGGTTGGACAATTGCTGACATCAAAGGCATTAGTCCATCCATGTGCATGCATAGAATCCTTATGGAAGATGATATCAAGCCGCACGTGATGCTCAACAGTAGGCTTAA
Organism: Papaver armeniacum; assembly: GCA_023531295.1. Classification (NCBI taxonomy): domain Eukaryota; kingdom Viridiplantae; phylum Streptophyta; class Magnoliopsida; order Ranunculales; family Papaveraceae; genus Papaver; species Papaver armeniacum. Next base: position 185,660 of record JAJJWW010012024.1, on the reverse strand, counting down.
CCCCCCAATGATGGAGGTCGTGAAGAAAGAGATCCTCAAATTACTAAGTGTGGGGGTGATTTACCCAATTTCTCGACAAAGAAATGGGTTAGTCCAAAGGCAAGTGGTGCCTAAGAAATCAGGTGTCACCGTTGTTAGAAATCAAGATGATGAACTTGTTCCTACAAGAGTTCAAACAGATGGCGAGTGTGCATAGACTACAGAAAGCTCAATTCGGCTACCCGCAAGGATCACTTTCCTTTGCCTTTCATTGATTAGATGTTAGAGAGGTTAGCGGGACATTCATATTATTGCTTTTTGGATGGTTATTCGGGCTACAATCAAATTGTTATTGCACCGGAGGATCAAGAAAAGACTACTTTCACTTGTCCTTTCGGTACATTCGCATATAGAAGAGTGCCATTTGGTCTTTGCAATGCGCCTGCCACTTTTCAGAGATGTATGGTTAGTATATTTTCTGATTACGTGGAAAACATCATTGAGGTATTTATGGACGACTTCAGTGTTTATGGTGATTCATTTGATATTTGTTTAAATAATCTTGAACTTGTGCTTAAAAGATGCATAGACACTAATATTGTTTTAAACTGGGAGAAATGCCACTTTATGGTAGACCAAGGAATTGTACTTGGCCACATCGTGTCCTCTCAAGGGCTCGAGGTAGACAAGGCAAAGATAGACTTGATTAGGAACTTACAATACCCCACTTCTGTGAGGGGAATTCGCTCGTTTCTTGGTCATGCAGGTTTTTATAGGAGGTTTATCAAAGATTTCTCCAAAATCTCAATGCCGATATGCAAATTATTGCAAAAGGAGGTTGCCTTTAACTTCGACCAGGAGTGCAAGGATGCCTTTAATAAATTGAAGGAATTGTTGACTACTGCACCAATTATTAAGTCACCTAACTGGAGTTTGCCGTTCGAGTTAATGTGTGATGCAAGTGATTATGCAGTCGGAGCTGTTTTGGGTCAAAAAGTCGACAAGAGGTCACATGTGATTTATTATGCATCAAGGACCCTAAACGATGCTCAAATCAACTATTCTACTACTGAGAAAGAGTTGTTGGCTATAGTATTTGCATTAGAAAAATTTAGAGCTTATTTGGTGGGTACCAATGTGATTGTATATTCTGATCATGCAGTACTACGGTATCTATTGAAAAGAAGGAGGCTAAGCCAAGACTCATACGTTGGATTCTTTTGCTGCAAGAATTCAATATGGAAATCAGAGATAAGAAAGGTGTTGAGAATACAGTTGTTGATCATCTTAGTAGAATGGTTGTTTCCGAAGAAGAACTCCCCTTACAGTGTAGGATCAGAATATCGCGACATCAATACTTCGCGAGATTAATAAATGACGACATTGCGAGAGAGTCGCAGGGAAGTAAAATAAATGACGCAATGAATGACAACAGCCAGAACATGAGAAAAATGTGAAGATTCAGCGAAATTTAAGAGTGTTGCGAGAATTGATACATGTACACTTGCGATATTTCGCAAGACATTCCCGAAAATAAAGGACAACTTAGCTGTCATCCACTGTGTACTACCCTATATAAAGGGGTGAGTAAGTCTGTTGTAGGGGAGAGTTCTTTTTGAATTGTTAAGCAAGTTTGGAGGAGAGAGAAAGTTTTAGAGTGATTGTAATTCTTTAACTCATTTCTATCTCATATTGTAAAGATTCAAGTATTCAATCAATAGAAATAATAATCATTGATCTTAAAATGACTTAATTGTGTATATTCTAGTGAGGGGTGTAGTGTAGGATTTCCTGCAACTACATAGTGGCGCTAGAAACAGGGATGGAGTAGAGATTAACCTTGTGAATTGAAAGAATCAGGAGTAACAAGAAAGAAATTTCGTATAATTTTCAATAACTTATTAAAATTGAGAAATGGCTAGAAGAAGGAATGCATCAGAACAACCAACAATTGTAAGAAAAAGCGGGAGATTAGCTGGAGAAAGGAGAAATGAAGTAGGTGAAACATCAAGAACAAACGCAAGAGATAGAGAAGAAAGTCAAATTCAACCACCAGTTCAACCAGCACCGAATAGAGTAATAGATTATGATAGGGTGAGTGTGCATACATGGAGATCAAATTCTATGGAAGAAAGAGAAGAAGTGCAACAATTGATAAATAATGGACAAGAGGAGAGAAATCGAGAAGAGATGGGAGAAATAATTCATAAAAATGAAGAAGTCGCAGCATTAGAAGCATTGAGGCAAACAATACATGAAGAAAGGCGATTAGAAGCGGAAGAACGTGCAAATTTAACAAGGCAAAACCATGAATTAAGAATGGAAAATATGAGGTTGCAGAAAAGAAGGTCGAGAAGTAATACCAGGTCAAGATCAGGATCGGTTAGAGAAGATATGAGGAGAACATTACCTGTAGAAAATGTTAATGAAGAAGATCTCGAAAGAGAGCCAAATCTCGGTGAAGGATGTTGCGAGAGAAGAGAAGTGGTAGAAGATCGTTATATTCCAAACCCTGAAATTCTACAGAATGGCCAAGATGACGGAAATCAAGAAAATAGACAACGTCAAGTGCAGAATAATCCAATTGGTGGAGAAAATCAGGAAGAAGGAAGAAGAATACTGTATGGGAGAGAAACACAGAGGAAACAAAAGGAGATTGAAGATGACATCGAAAAACATTATATTGAATAAACGCGTCTAGCTTGCGAAAGGGAAAGATTAAGAGTAGAAATGGAAGAACGGGAATTGGAGGAAGCAATTCGACAAAACAATCATGACAATCGAGAAAGAAGGCGCGAGCAAAATCGCAACAATGGAAATATCAATGAAGAATATGAAAGAATACAAAGGAGAACTGATAGACAACCAAGAAGAGAAAATGATAGAAATAATGGTGTGCGAATTCGCGAACGAGATGAAGGAGAAAGTCGCAGAGAAAGAAGAGAAGAAAATAATGAACAAGAAAATCAAAATAGACATGAACGCAGAAGGAGAGAGGCAGAACTAAAAAGACCAATAAATCCGAATCCTGATGTAAATGAACAAATCTTGAGAGAATTGGCAGAGATGAGAGGAATGTTGAACAATAGAAGGGGAGGAGGAAGAAGACAATTGGATGAGGCCATCAAAGAGGCTGCGAAAACCCCCTTTACACTAGAGGTGCAGTTAGGAGGAATACCCTGATGCGTGTCGTAGGTGCAATCAAATTAATTAATGTTTCCACTCAATTAAAAATAATATAATGGAAGTCAAGTTCGTTCCCACGAGGAGCAAGAGATCTTAGTTGTAAAAGTTGTCACGAAAGGGGGGTGTAAAAAGCAAAAGAAAATAAACAAAGCAATTAAAATCGAAAGTTGAAAGATGTAAGAAATAAGAGAGACAAGATCAAGGAATCCTTCTTCGTTGCAAAACAATGATTAAAGTTATGTTCTTTTCTACTTGTTATTAGTCACAGATTATCACCAACCGTAGGATAGCAGGTCCGCTTAGCTAGCCCCAAAATTCCTAATTTCACTGAGTAACAGGTCCGCTTAGTTATCAGATTCTATTCAAAAGAACCACCTTGAGGTTCGCTTACAAGATGTAATTCCCAGAATGCATTAAGATTTATGAATTTAGGTTTAGTACTAGTAGTTAAACTCGGTTCGCTTGGTTCACTTTCTAGCGTTGTTTCTACACACAATTGCTCCACGGAATCCCTCCGCAAGGTCTTGTGTTTTCTACTTGTGTAAAGTGTCGAGAACGATTACGTATTCCCTAACTTATACTAGATATAGATCAATTAACAAATCAATTTAGCGTGCACTCCAAACAATCTATCAATCAATCATGAATGAATAAACATTCCTATTAGTAAAAACAATCGATAATCATGTGAAAAACTTCAAGATAGAATTGAAAACAAAACTCAAATCATGTTAAGAACTAGGAATTCATCCTCAATCAATAAGAAAATTAGCTACTCATGTTTTTGAAATTCACACAAATAATAATTATTAAAAGAAGAATTTTCAAGTTCACACAAATAGTTAAAAAGAAGAATCTTAGAAAAGCAAAAAAACACAAGTGTTGTGTGTGTAGAGAGGTGTGTAGAAGTTATAGAAAACTTCTCTATTTATAGGCTTCAATATTCTCCAATTCTTCCGAGGATTAGAATCCTTTTCCTTTAGCAATTCAATTTCCAATTCCAAGCTTTTCTCAACTCTTCCACCTTCTCTTTCCAAATTTGAGTCCAATTCTCCATCCAATTCCAAGCCCAAGTCTTCACACCCATGAGAGAAGTCCATAGAAAATTCTGAATTTTTGCTTGCTGGAAAACTAGGATTGTGGCCGGAATCCGGCCGGAAAAGTCGCCGGAAAACCAGCTCAGGTGACCGGCAAAGTCCGCCCGGTCACCGGTCAACGAGTCAACTCGGTCGGAGTCGGGTCAACTCGAGTCGGATCGGGTCGAACCGGTCAGTCCGAGTTAGACCCAAGTCGACTGGATCACCGAGTGGGTCTGAATGGTTGTCGTGCCAAAGCCATTTTGCCAGCTCGATCTCTACAAAGTGCAATCATTGCACTTCACCAAGATGGTCAGAATTCCCGCACCATCCGAGCAACTCGCTTGCATAACTCATCCAATTCAAGCCACATCAAAACATCTCTGCAGCCTTCCATTCCCTCATTTCCTAGCTCAAATCCTTTCGCCCGCAACACGCCTCAATCTAAGCCCCGCAAACACGTCTCCTTTAACCATTTCAATTCTACCAAAGGCCAACTCGCACTCCCATCTTCTATTGCTTCACAATGGCACCAAGATCGCCTTCATTTCACCATTTCCTGGCTCGATTACAAAACCCAAATGCTTTGCAACAACAAGGCCATTAGAGCCATACTGTTATCTCAGGCCAAACAACACCACCTGAACCAACATTATCTCAGCTCCCAGCTCTACAACACCCTGCCATTACACTAGAAACAACAACAGCACGAGCTGCAGCGATAGAGCTCATTCCCTGACTTCAATCCTTCACTGTAACTTCATGGCAGGCCTATAACTGCAGCTGCAACTCAGAGCAAACAACCTCCAGCTGCAACACCAGCCCTGATCCATCAACTCAGCTCTTGCCATATCACACCACAAGTTCCATCCAGGCTCCCTGAGTTCCATTCCAGCTGCCACTTTAACCTGCAGCTGCATCTATTGAGCATCATTGCCTGCTTCAAATCTCAACAAAGAACAACAATTACTCAAACTCCCTTTTCTCCACAAATCAACCAAACCATTTCCATGGCTGCAACACGACCTCGAAGAACAACCCGGCCAGTTCCATATCCACCACCAATCATCAATCTCTGCAGGTTCACCTTCTATTCTCGCAGCTTCACACTACAAACAAGCAGGACTAGCCGCCTACAATCATCATTTCCATTAGCCTCGCCATTCCCACTCAGTGCTAGCCATCTCGCAACAACATGCCAAAGAACAAAACACATTCATTGCAGATGCAATCCATATCACCACTTCCCAGCTCACTATGTATTCACCTATAGACTTTCAATTCCTCGGCTCAAATTGCAATATCACAGACTTTACCCTCTCGGCGCCATCGAACCCATTTATGGTTCAAATTCTCTCGCCTTGTAAGCCATTCACACAAGAAGACTTCAACCCCGCAATGCCATCATTCCAAAGATCATCTACAATCTTAGACATTTCGAGTCAAACCAGGCTCTTGCCGGATCCTCATACCAATTCCTCAAATCCCATGAACATCCACAGGAACCCTGATTCCATTCCCTTCAAATCTTCAACACAGAGTTACAATTTCTTTTCCAATTCGAACTCTCAAAACCATTCACCAGTTCTTCTCTAGTTAATTCCTAGATCTGAGTTTAACCCAATCTTCATTTCTTCATCTCCAACTTCTGCATCTCCATCGTCTTACTCAAGATCTTTCAACAACAACAGATTCCTCCCTGAGTTCACTTTCTCTTCAATCTACTAACCCATCTCATCACAGAAGCTAACTCGACTACCCCTTCATTTCATCACCCTGAGTTCAATCTAAACAACAATCGCGACTCAAACTCCTTTCAATCGCTGCTCCACCTCACTCGACACTCAGCAAAACCACGAATCATCAACACTTGCATCTGATTTCTCAAATCGACAACGCCACCAACAACAACTCTCAATCGACTCAAACCCTAATTTCAGAACCTAATTATCACACAACCATCTCAGTTGCTGCTACTCCCATCTCCGTTCAACACTCTGCTTCAATGCCAGTACCACCATTTACTCAAAAAGTAGCGATTTCACCATTAACACAATCTCATCTCATACAGCGACAGAAAATCAGATTGGAGTAGAAATGAAGAAGAATAGGTCTGTTCTACCTAATGTAGGACTAATGTCGTACGGACAGGATTTAAACACCCCGACTGATGGATATGGGCCACCAAGAAATCTCTTTGCATTGTCAGTCCTTGGGAACCGACAAGCTTAATTGTTGACTTTGCTTGTAACCTTCCCATACGGAACCGAATGGCCTCGTTCTTTCGCCGATGGCTTCGCCTTTTGCTCTTTTCCGCTTAAATGAGTGATTTCTTCTCCTTTTGTTCTCGGTGACTCCATTGAAATAGCTCAAAAACACAAATAAAGTACATAATTCACTAGAAAAAATAGCAAAGAAAGCATAAACTCTATATAGTAAATACGGTGTATTCTACACCTATCAGATTCCCCCACACTTAGACTTTGCTAGTCCTCGAGCAAATCAAACTAAAAACTCACAACTTCAAAGCGTTCAAGCGTCACAAGCATCCAAAGAGCTATGAGGACATAGAGTTTCTGCATTCTAGTAATAAGAAGTTAGAAATACTAAAGAACATATTCTCATTCTTAAATGTTGAGTGAGAAATAACCACACCATAATGAGAGAATGCGTGTTTGAGAAACGATCAATAAGCATTTCGCCTCGACTTCTGCCTCACCAAAAAGGATTTTATGATAATTGCACTCAAAAAGACGGCTTTTTTATGGTTCTCACATGTGTGCAGGTAGGAATGAAGAGAGAATTCCTGCAACACGTTGAATGGTGGGAAGGATAACTTCCGAAATATTTTTTAAAAACCCACATCTTTTAATATTTTGAAAAACCACTTTTCTGACGATCTCTAAGAAAGGAAATCAACCATTATTATCGAGGATGAGATTACTTACTCACCTTCACATCCGATCGCCAATTATGATAACACCACTCTCACGGCATCCAATAGAAACGTCTTCCGCTCCTCGTCTTGATCTTCTTCGTCTTCGGTTTCAACTATTGATGATAAACCCTCGAATTTCATAAATCCTTGACAATTTTTAACTCTTTTACCTTAAATCCTTGTCGCTTGAAACTTCCTTATATATTTTCCTTCCCCACGGCTCATTCAAAACAAATATTTCTCTTGTTTTTCTCTCTCTTTTTTTTTTTTTTTTTTTTTCCATTTTTTTTTTTTTTTTTTTTTTTTTTGAGAAATTAAATACAAAATAAACCATGGCCGTGGGAGAAGTATTTTACCGCTTGATTCTTCACAACTTGTATCGTCTTGAAATCATAAACTTCAAAAATTCTCACCTTTTAATTTTCTTCGCTTTCATGAATAAGTCTTCATACTTGAATATAAAATTACCTCATTGTGTTGTAAGTCCTCAACATATATGTAAAATCCGCTCATTTGTATGTTGCTTTACTTGAATAAGAAATTTGCTCTTTTTCTCGTTCCGTTGCTTGTAAACCTTAAACTTTTTCCAACTTTCCTTGTAGATTTTGATGTTGCCCCTTGTTGATGATGAGAGTGTTTCTATGGATCCGTTGTTGTCGAGAGAGAGAATGGTGCTAACTGCAAATCGAACTACAAGAAGGAAGCTTTCATCCATGGACGTCACCCTCATGATTGACAAAATTAGCACTCAAGAGATCAAAGAGTAGTACTTCTATTGGTGGGAGGTTGGGTAGCTCACCATTCTACCCGGAATTTACTTACGGTGACACACACTCAAAAGAAAGCTCTTTAGTAGATGGAAGATTTCTGGTCGGTGCCTCTCATGATATGAATATGGGTAGTCTCCACTAATGATTGATCAGCAACTCTAATAATGCACTTCTCCCTGCACCAAATTCGCATCACCGGCATGATTAAATCCATTATTTAACACTCAAACAAACAAGAAATCCGAATGTAGTTCTCTAACATTTCCAAGTTCAATTATGTCGGTCAAAATCTCTATGTAAACATACCTAGAAATATGCTAGTGACTCTAAAATCTTTAAAAGTTGGAATTTTTAAGTAAAACTTTTTTTTTTTTTCAAAATTTTTTAATTTTTTTGTAATTTTTGTTTTAAAAACATGCTTAACCACTCCCCACACTTAAACCTTACATTGTCCTCAATGTAATTGAATCCTCCTAGTAAAGTCAAGGTGGGAGATTTTAACATGATAAGAAACAAGAAAAAGAAATAACAAAAAGCAAAAAGATAAGAAATACAAAACCTATGGGTTGCCTCCCATTAAGCGCTTGTTTTAAAGTCGACGTCCCGACTTAGCTCTTGCGGCACATTACTCCTCCAGAGGGAGTGCATCTTGAAGTCCAATTACGTCCACATGCTCCGTTGGAAAGTTTTCATAATATGGCTTTAGCCTATGGCCATTGACTTTCAATTGTTGTCCTGTTTTTTCGCTAACAATATCAACCCGCACCATGAGCATAAACATTAGTAACAACAAATGGTCCCACCCAACGGGACTTAAGCTTTCCCGAAATAAACGTAAACGAGTATTAAATAAAAGAACTTTTTGCCCCACAACAAAACTTTTCCGCGAAATCATCTTGTCATGAAAAAGCTTAGTCTTTTCCTTGTAAATCCGGGCACTCTCGTAAGCATCATTACGTATCTCCTCTAACTCATGTAATTGTAACTTCCTTTGTTTCCCCGCTTCATCATACTCCATGTTGAATTTCTTTATCGCCCAATAAGCCTTGTGTTCAAGTTCAACCTAAGATGACAAGCCTTACCATAAACCAACCTATATGGAGACATACCAATCGGTGTCTTATACGCCGTTCTATACGCCCAAAGTGCATCATTGAGCTTAAAGCTCCAATCTTTCCTTGTGGTATTTACCGTTTTCTCAAGAATGGACTTGATCTCACGATTTGAAATTTCCGCTTGTCCACTAGTTTGTGGACAAGCGGACTCTTGTAACAATAGGATCCACCGGATTAATCTTGGCTTAGCTTCTTTCTTCTTTATTAAGTGTCTTAGTGCGGCATGATCGGAATACACAATAACCTTTGTACCCACCAAGTATGATCGAAATTTTTCCAACGCAAAAACTATAGCCAATAACTCCTTTTCCGTGGTAGAATAATTGATTTGTGCATCATTAAGGGTCCTAGATGCATAATAGATAACATGGGACAACTTGTCCACCCTTTGACCCAAAACGGCTCCAACCGCATAATCACTAGCATCACACATTAATTCAAATGGAAGATTCCAATCCGGTGATTTGATAATCGGCGCACTTGTCAACATATCTTTTAATTTATCAAAAGCATCCTTGCATTCCTTGTTGAAGTCGAAAGGTACCTCCTTTTGTAATAACTTGCACATCGGCATGGAGATTTTGGAGAAATCTTTGATAAACCGCCTATAGAAACCTGCATGGCCAAGAAAAGAACGGATTTCCCTCACCGAAGTGGGATATTGTAAGTTTCTTATTAAATCTATCTTTGACTTGTCCACTTCGAGCCCTCGAGAGGACACAATGTGACCAAGTACTATGCCGTGGTTTACCATAAAGTGACATTTCTCCCAATTAAGGACAAGGTTTGTGTCTATGCATCGTTTAAGAACTAGTTCAAGGTTGTTTAAACAACCATCAAAAGAATTGCCATAAACACTAAAGTCATCCATAAATACCTCGATGATGCGCTCCACATAATCCGAGAATATACTCACCATGCATCTTTGAAAAGTAGTCGGCGCATTGCAAAGGCCAAACGGCATCCGTCTATATGCAAACGTTCCAAACGGACAAGTGAAAGTGGTCTTCTCTTGGTCCTCCGGTGCAATAACAATTTGGTTGTATCCCGAATAACCATCCAAGAAACAATAATAAGAATGCCCCGCTAACCGCTCCAACATTTGATCAATGAAAGGTAAAGGAAAGTGATCCTTGCGGGTTGCGGAATTAAGCTTTCTATAGTCAATGCACACTCTCCAACCGGTTTGAACTCTTGTAGGAACAAGTTCATCGTCTTGATTTCGAACAACGGTGACTCCGGATTTCTTGGGTACCACTTGAACCGGACTAACCCACTTGCTATCGGAAATTGGGTAGATTACCCCCACACTTAGCAATTTGAGTATCTCTTTTTTCACAACCTCCATCATGGGAGGATTTAGCCGACGTTGAGCATCACGTACCGGCTTCACGTTCTCTTCCATTAGAATCCTATGCATGCACATGGATGGACTAATTCCTTTGATGTCCGCAATTGTCCACCCAATAGCCGTTTTGTGCTCTTTCAAGACTCTAAGCAAACGGTCTTCTTGTACCGGTGTGAGGTTCTTAGAAATAATCACCGGAAGCTCATCTCCATCTCCCAAGAAAGCATACTTCAAATGGTCCGGAAGTGGCTTCAATTCTAGCTTGGGCGCCTTCACAATAGATGGTACAAGTACTTCATCATTCACGGGTAAAGAAATATATGAAACATTACCCTTTTTAGCCTCTTGCAATGTCGCCAAAGCACCACACATCTCCACCAATTCCTTGGAGATTTCAACATCCAAGTTAGACAAGCCATGGACGTCCAATTCAATGCTCTTTTGCAACACCACATCAAGTTCATCCTCTTGGTTCAATTCCACCATTTGTTGCGCTAATGAATCAACCACATCAATGGAGTAAACGGAATGCACATCACTTGGGTAGCGCATGGCTTCAAATATGTTAAAGTGTATTATCTCCTTGTCGAATTCCATAGTGAGTGTACCCTTATCAACATCAATCTTCGTCTTTGCGGTTTTCATGAATGGCCTCCCAAGAAGTAAAGAAGTAGATGAACGGTTCTCATTGTTGTCCATATCCACCACAAAGAAATCCACCGGAAAAATAAGCTCATTTACTTGCACTAGCACGTCTTCTACAAGCCCCTTAGGATATATGTTAGACTTGTTTGCCAATTGGATAATAACTCTTGTCTCTTTCAAAGGTCCAAGATTCAAGGAGTCATATATTTCGGCCGACATCACACTAATGGAAGCTCCCAAATCAAGTAAAGCATGTTCAAACCTTTGTTTACCAATAGTAATTGGCACCGTGAAACCACCGGGATCCGTGCACTTTGTAGGCATCTTCTTCAATAGCATAGCCGACGCACTCTCGCCAACTTTAGTAATTTCATTATCAAGCAACCTATCCTTCTTGATGCATAATTCCTTCATGAACTTGGCATACCTTGGAATTGTCTTAATGGCCTCAATGAATGGTATGTTGATTTCAATCTTCTTGAAGATATCCATGAGCGCCTTGTCTTGAGCTTCTTTCTTGGATTTAGCAAAACGACTAGGAAAAGGAGGTGGAGTAGTGAAAGAAGGCACCGGTTCCTTTGATTGATCGGTTGGTGTTGAATTCTCCTTTGGTGCGGTTTCCTCCTTATCTTTGACTACCTCTTCAATAACTTCTTCATGATGACTTGGACCCTCCACTTGTCTTCCACTTCTTAGAGTAACCGCATTAACATTCTCTCTTGGATTCACAAATGGTTGTGAAGGAAGTTTTGTGGATGCTTGAGATTTTAATAGGTTCACATCGGTCGCCAATTGTCCCATTTGAGTTTGTAAATCCTTGATAGCCAAATCGGTCTTTTGTTGATTTTGTTGAAACAATGATGTAATACCTTGCATCATGACATTAAGCTTATCATCAATTGAAGAATCACGTTCCTTGACTTGTTGTGGTTGGAATTGTTGAGAACCACCTTGTTGTTGAGGTTGGAAACGTGATTGTTGAAAACCTCCTTGTTGCGCATATGGATTAGGAGCCGCCGCTTGCGTGTTTGCATAACTAAAGTTGGGATGATCCTTCCAACCGGGATTATAGGTATTGGAGTATGGATCGTACCTTGGCCTTTGATTTGGATATAAAGCATTCACTTGTTCGGTCTCACCATCCGGAATAAGTACCGCGGCAATCCTTTGCATCATTATCTCCATGTTACTCATCCTTTGATCAAGATGTGATGAAGAATCACTAACTTCATGCACTCGCCTAACCATTGGTTCATCTCTTGTGTAGAATTGTTGCGAGTTTGCCGCCATACTTTCAATCAACTCTCTAGCTTCGGTCAAAGTCTTGTTCATTAGTGCACCACCACCCGCGCGTCAAGAAGAGACCTATCACTTGGGTGGAGAGCTTCATAGAAGTATTGGAGTATCATAACATCACTAAATTGATGATGTGGACAGCTTGCCACCAACCTCTTGTATCGCTCCCAACATTCATACAATGATTCTCCCACTTGTTGTTTCAATCCACAAATCTCCTTGCGAATTTGAGTAGCTTTGGATGCGGGAAAATATCTCTCGAGGAAAAGTTTCTTCATCCCATTCCATGTTGTGATACTTCCTAAGGCAAATAATATAACCATTCCTTAGCATTGCCCGCCAAAGAAAACGGGAAAGCTTTCAACAATGCTCCATCCGCATTAGTCTCCGGTGGAAGCATAGCCATAACTATGGCATAGAAGTCCATAAGATGTTTGTTTGGGTCCTCATTCACCATGCCATGGAACTTTGGTAACTCTCTAATCAACCCCGCTTGATCTCGAAGGTTGAATTAGTTTGGATACACCATTGTTGTGTATCAAGCTTGTGAGAAGCTAGGTCCTTTAGTGTACGATCAGCCATTGTTTCTTCCTCTTTGTCCGAATCACTTGATGAAGAGGGAGGAAGTGGAGTGTTAATCGCACGAATGAAATCCTTTAGTTGAGTGCCGGATCGAAGACGTATTGGACTCGGTCTACCCCCTTTAAGCATTCACCAAAGGTATACACCTGAAACAAGATTCTCAAAAACTAAGTTAGATACGGTAAAGAATCTAACAAAGCAAGAATAAAGCAAAAATAAAAATAAAAACAACTAAAAATCGCCCGTTGCTCCCCGGCAGAAAGCGCGCCAAAATTTGATGCGTGTCGTAGGTGCAATCAAATTAATTAATGTTTCCACTCAATTAAAAATAATATAATGGAAGTCAAGTTCGTTCCCACGAGGAGCAAGAGATCTTAGTTGTAAAAGTTGTCACGAAAGGGGGGTGTAAAAAGCAAAAGAAAATAAACAAAGCAATTAAAATCGAAAGTTGAAAGATGAAAGCAATAAGAGAGACAAGATCAAGGAATCCTTCTTCGTTGCAAAACAATGATTAAAGTTATGTTCTTTTCTACTTGTTATTAGTCACAGATTATCACCAACCGTAGGATAGCAGGTCCGCTTAGCTAGCCCCAAAATTCCTAATTTCACCGAGTAACAGTCCGCTTAGTTATCGATTCTATTCAAAAGAACCACCTTGAGGTTCGCTTACAAGATGTAATTCCCAGAAATGCATTAAGATTTATGAATTTAGGTTTAGTACTAGTAGTTAAACTCGGTTCGCTTGGTTCACTTTCTAGCGTTGTTTCTACACACAATTGCTCCACGGAATCCCTCCGCAAGGTCTTGTGTTTTCTACTTGTGTAAAGTGTCGAGAACGATTACGTATTCCCTAACTTATACTAGATATAGATCAATTAACAAATCAATTTAGCGTGCACTCCAAACAATCTATCAATCAATCATGAATGAATAAACATTCCTATTAGTAAAAACAATCGATAATCATGTGAAAAACTTCAAGATAGAATTGAAAACAAAACTCAAATCATGTTAAGAACTAGGAATTCATCCTCAATCAATAAGAAAATTAGCTACTCATGTTTTTGAAATTCACACAAATAATAATTATTAAAAGAAGAATTTTCAAGTTCACACAAATAGTTAAAAAGAAGAATCTTAGAAAAGCAAGCAAAAACACAAGTGTTGTGTGTGTAGAGAGGTGTGTAGAAGTTATAGAAAACTTCTCTATTTATAGGCTTCAATATTCTCCAATTCTTCCGAGGATTAGAATCCTTTTCCTTTAGCAATTCAATTTCCAATTCCAAGCTTTTCTCAACTCTTCCACCTTCTCTTTCCAAATTTGAGTCCAATTCTCCATCCAATTCCAAGCCCAAGTCTTCACACCCATGAGAGAAGTCCATAGAAAATTATGGAATTTTTGCTCGCCGGAAAACTAGGATTGTGGCCGGAATCCGGCCGGAAAAGTCGCCGGAAAACTAGCTCAGGTGACCGGCAAAGTCCGCCCGGTCACCGGCCAACGAGTCAACTCGGTCAGGTCGGGTCAACTCTGAGTCGGATCGGGTCAGAACCAGTCAGGTCTGAGTTAGACCCAAGTCAGACCTGGATCAGCTGAGTGGGCTGAATGGTTGTCAGGCCAAAGCCATTTTGCCAGGCCTGATCTCTACAGTGCAATCATTGCACTTCAGCCAAGATGGCTGTAACTTCCCTGCACCATCTGAGCAACTCTGCTTGCATAACTCATCCAATTCAGGCCACATCAAAACATCTCTGCAGTCTTCCATTCCCTCATTTCCTAGCTCAAATCCTTTCGCCTGCAACACAGTCTCAATCTAAGCCCTGCAACACAGTCTCCTTTAACCATTTCAATTCTACCAGTGCCAACTCTGCACTCCCATCTTCTATTGCTTCACAATGGCACCAAGATCGCCTTCATTTCACCATTTCTGGCTCGATTACAAACCCAACTCTTTGCAACAACAAGGCCATTAGAGCCATACTGTTATCTCGGGCCAAACAACACCACCCGAACCAACATTATCTCAGCTCCCACTCTACAACACCCTGCCATTACACCAAAAACAACAACATCACGAGTCTGCAGCGATAGAGCTCATTCCCCGACTTCAATCCTTCATCAGAACTTCATGGCAGACCTATAACTGCAGCCGCAACTCGAGCCAACAACCTCCAGCTGCAACACCAGCCCTGATCCATCAACTCAGCTCATGCCATATCACACCACAAGTTCCATCCAGGCTCCCTGAGTTCCATTCCAGCTGCCACTTTAACCTGCAGCTGCATCTATTGAGCATCATTGCCTGCTTCAAATCTCAACAAAGAACAACAATTACTCAGCTCCCTTTTCTCCACAAATCAACCAAACCATTTCCATGGCTGCAACACAGCCTCAGTGAACAACCTGGCCAGTTCCATATCCACCACCA
The DNA here is from genome assembly GCA_023531295.1 of Papaver armeniacum. NCBI lineage: Eukaryota > Viridiplantae > Streptophyta > Magnoliopsida > Ranunculales > Papaveraceae > Papaver > Papaver armeniacum. The sequence continues at coordinate 170,299 of JAJJWW010012024.1, read as the reverse complement.
ATCATCAATCTTTGCAGTTCACCTTCTATTCTCAGTAGCTTCACACTTCAAACAAGAGGACTAGCCGCCTACAATCATCATTTCCATTAGCCTCGCCATTCCCACTCGGTGCTAGCCATCTCGCAACAACATGCCAAAGAACAAAACACATTCATTGCAGATGCAATCCATATCACCACTTCCCAGCTCACTATGTATTCACCTACAGACTTTCAATTCCTCAGCTCAGCTGCACTATCACAACTTTACCCTCTCAGTATACCATCGAACCCATTTATGGTTCAAATTCTCCGCCTTGTAAGCCATTCACAGCAAAGACTTCAACCCCGCAATGCCATCATTCCAAAGATCATCTACAATCCTAGACATTTCAGGTCAAACCAGCTCTTGCCTGGATCCTCATACCAATTCCTCAAATCCCATGAACATCCACAGGAACCCTGATTCCATTCCCTTCAAATCTTCAACACAGAGTTACAATTTCTTTTCCAATTCGAACTCTCAAAACCATTCACCAGTTCTTCTCTAGTTAATTCCTAGATCTGAGTTTAACCCAATCTTCATTTCTTCATCTCCAACTTCTGCATCTCCATCGTCTTACTCAAGATCTTTCAACAACAACAGATTCCTCCCTGAGTTCACTTTCTCTTCAATCTACTAACCCATCTCATCACAGAAGCTAACTCGACTACCCCTTCATTTCATCACCCTGAGTTCAATCTAAACAACAATCGCGACTCAAACTCCTTTCAATCGCTGCTCCACCTCACTCGACACTCAGCACAACCACGAATCATCAACACTTGCATCTGATTTCTCAAATCGACAACGCCACCAACAACAACTCTCAATCGACTCAAACCCTAATTTCGTAACCTAATTATCACACAACCATCTCGATTCTTTCTACTCCCATCTCCGTTCAACACTCTGCTTCAATGCCAGTACCACCATTTACTCAAAAAGTAGTGATTTCACCATTAACACAATCTCATCTCATACAAATGACAAAAATCGATTGGAGTAGAAATGAAGAAGAATAGGTCTGCTTCTACCTAATGTAGGACTAATGTCGTGCGGACAGATTTAAACACCCCCGATCGATGGATATGGGCCACCAAGAAATCTCTTTGCATTGTCACCCTTGGGAACCGACAAGCTTAATTGTTGACTTTGCTTGTAACCTTCCCATACGGAACCGGAATGGCCTCGTTCTTTCGCCGATGGCTTCGCCTTTTGCTCTTTTCCGCTTAAATGAGTGATTTCTTCTCCTTTTGTTCTCGGTGACTCCATTGCACCTAATAGCTCAAAAACACAAATAAAGTACATAATTCACAAGAAAAAATAGCAAAGAAAGCATAAACTCTATATAGTAAATACGGTGTATTCTACACCTATCATACCCCCAAAGTGCAATTTACCCGCGTTAACCAGCATTTTTGATGGAACAACTTGCGCAATACAACACATCAAAGCGTATGTGAGATGTATGCTACAGTGGGAAAATCATGACGCCATATTGTGCAAATATTTTGCATCTAGTTTAACAAGAGAAGCATTGAAATGGTTTGAGGGTTTACCAAGAAACACGATCACGTCATTCAACCATTTACAAGCTATATTCTTAGGGGCATATATAAAGTAACAACTCCTCGCGACAAGGAATTGAAGATGTATTTGGGCTGAAACAAAGAGTTGGCGAAAGTTTGAGACACTTAACTGTGAGGTGGAAGACAATGTGTAGAGAAATGGCTGGACGAGTGGATGAAAGATATCTTATTCTATCATTCATAAACGCTATGTTCGTAACCAATTTGTTATATATTCAAATTTTTAGAGTCAAGAATACAATTACAATGACTGAGTTGCGAGAACTTCAGGAGGAATATATTGCTCTAGAGGAAAGGCAAAATGAGATGGAATCATACCCAGTTGCGAATACAAATTCAAATGCTGCAAATGCAAGCTTATTACCCAAATTGATAAACACAGTAGCGAGCACTTCGCAAGGGCAACAAGAAAAGATAATAGATGATGGACAGCCAAAGATAGTAGCTATGGGAAGCCGTGATCAGGAAGAGTTTGAAAGAGAAAGGAACTACTACAACCGTGGCGGCAATAAAAAAATTCAAAGACTTGATCATCCGCAAGAAACTTATGGAGGTCGAAGGCAGAATTATCATGGAGGGCAGCGAAGTCACAGAGTAGTATGGGAGGAAATCAAAATGCCACCATTAAATACTAGTATGGAAAAAATATGGGAAGCTATACTCTTGATGGAAAACATACCTGCACCATGGAACATGGGGAATGAGCCACCACCAAGTGATAGAAGTCACGAGTTCTGTTCTTACCACCGCTTTCATGGACACCTAACAAATGACTGCAGAATATAAAAAGAATCATCCTCGTAATGATTGACCAAGGAAAGCCGAGTCATTTTCTAAAAAGTGAAGAGAAGGTTCAACCGTTACCACCACCGCCAAAATGCACGAACAAACTCAAGAAAGGGAAAAGAAACATTCGTAATAGAAGTTGGAACGAAAGCTAAAAATTTGTTTTGCAACTCCATTGTACATTCATACCGAACAATTGAATATTTTCATGATAATGTTCTCAGTAGGGTTTTTGCGAGGGATGCTGATAATAAAGAAGTGATGAACATCGCGAAGACATCGCAGTTAAAAGAATGGCAAATGCATATTATTTCTTTCACCGCAGAAGAGATTCTGAAAGGCAGAGAGAGACGCATGATAGTCCATTGGTTGTAAAATTGGAAATTAATCCAAAACCTGTAGATGGCGAAGACGATGAAGCAGAGAATTCCTGGGCAATCAATAGAATCTTAATTGATACGGGGAGCTCAGTAAACATTCTTTTTTACCATACTTACAAGACTATGGGTGGGAAGGATGAAGAATTGATACCTTCGACGTATAAAATATATGGTTTCAATGGCATAGCGAATAAGCCTAAAGGAGAAGTTCATATGAGAATACCCTTGCAAGGATTATCAACTGAAATTTGGTTCTGTGTAGTCGATGTGGAGTCCCCTTATAATGCATTGATCGGAAGGCCATGGTTGCACGAAATTCTGGGTGTATCTTCGACTTATCATCAGTGTATAAAGTTTCCTCATCCTAGCGGTGTTGGAGTTATAAAGGGAGACTGGATGGAAGGACAAAAATGCTATGAGATTGATGGGGAGAGTTGCGAGGAAAGAGCTGCAAAAGAAAGGGCTGGAAGCAAAATATAAAAGATGTACAAAGAAGAGAAAGGTTGATGGTGGATACCATAGATACAAGAGGTGAAGATACATTGCAAAGCAAGTGCATGAAAACAGTTGAAAATTATGATGGAAAGGAATCATTAAGAGATTTGAATGGTGCAGAGGCAGAGAGCAGCAGGAGCAAAAAGTGTAAGAAATGAATAAACAATAATTGAAGAAGAAATACGCGAGAATATCGCCATCAAGAATGTATGAAAATCTGATTGAAGAATTGAAAAACAAAAATGAATAAATAAAGCAAGATTGTGCGATAGCTTCGCAAACAAAATAACAAGAGAAAACCAAAAATGAATGATTGAATGAATTAACAAAAATGAAAGAGTGAGTGAATGGGACGAACCTTTATGGCGTACACCTAGTTCGCGAATGATATTTCGCAAGAGGCAAATGTAAGACCTAAAGTGCGTCATATAAGGGGGTATCTCTTGACATGGCTCAGTGAAAAGGTTACACTGCTCCTGGAACCCGAGTCATGGAGATTTGGGGCCCATGAAAGCCTATCCGGGAGAGATACCTTGGATTCCCTACTATATATATAAGGTTATACCCTGGTTGGGCGCCCGAGGGTCTCTTCCAAGGAGTCAGTGTATGCTCAAGGCACCGGGGTACACGGTTGAGCCAAGAGTGCCTGTGGAATTTGAAGTGTCTCGGCCATTCTTGGAAAGTCTTGGCACATGCTGCACTCGGCCCGAAGAAAACTCCACTTAGGGTGCAGTCTCGTAACCATAAGCCCTATAGGTATAAGGGATAAGAGGCTGCGAAAACAACTGGTTGTTGTTAAGACCGGATGGGAGGAGCTAGTCTTGTATGGCCGATGTACGTCTCCTTGAAGGGGCAACCAGGGAGATGATAAGGGCGGCACCCTCCATTAGGGAGCTGATAAGTGTCACAAGACGGCAATGTCATGGGGCTTTATATTCGCAAGAACATTTAGGCATGTCATATTGTCACAAATGAAATATCCTTTAGAGGCAAAAATACTAAAGAAATGATAAGACAAGATCAATGGGTCATTACATGAAAGTGTAAGGACGTCCTGCGATCTTGTCGCAAGACGCCAATGTCATGGGATTTTATGTTCGCAAGAATATTTAGACCTGTCATATTGATGCAAAATGAGGGGTGGAAAAATAAGACCTTTAACTAGGAAGGCAAAATAAGACCACACAAAAACAATGATAAGACAAGATCAATGGGTCATTACATGAAAATGTAGCGACGTCCTGCGATTTTGTCGCAATGATAAATTCCAATATAAATGATGATCGAATAAGCAAACAAGCTTGCGAATACGATTATATTTCTTCATTTACTTGTGAAGAGTCAGCAACAGCATTTGCGAAGTTAAGAAGTATCATTACTTAAAGATTATCGACTTGACTTATCTCATGTGAAAATAACAACAGAGGCAAGTATGGGAATGATTAGAACAAAAATTTGTTATTTATTTTCATATGATAGATTTACAGTAAGAGATTACAAAATGGAAGGTTAGAAGGATAAATGTAATAATATTACAAGAAGAGAAAGGAAAATGGAACAATCTAGCAACTTATTCTTCTTCATCAGATTCTTTATCAGATTCTTCTTCTTCGCTTACATCACTATCAGAGACATCTGAGCAAGGCATATTATCAGGAATTTCATCGAGAAGACAAGGATATGAAGAAAGAGGAATGTCGTGATCATTGCAAATTTGTTCAATAGTTTGGTTGCGAAACGAACAAGATCATTATTGAAATTCTCCACAAAAGAGTCTGTAATTGCTTCTTCATCTTAGAATATTTGTCATTGCGAAGAGAGAAGTTTTTGCAAGTTGTGCTTTCTCGATTCAAGTTCCTTGATTCTAGTTTGAAACCTCTTCTCAGATTCTCGAACAAATGATAGTGAATTAGCAAATTTTAATAACAATTTTGTAAAAAGAAGCGGAAAAAATAATGAAGAATAGTAAAACAACCTTCTCTCGTCGAAATCATATCTTTAACCAAGGCATTATGCTCAAGATGAAGACTGACATTAACACCTAAGTTATTTCTGGCATTATCTAGAACCTTCGCAGCCCAAACGAATTCATCATCATTATTTATGACAAGAAGTGAACGAATTTGATTTTCTCGCTCATTAAGTATGGCATTTTGGCGAAGGGATTCATCTCGTTCAATTTGGACTTCAAGAATGGTTTTTGGAATTTTGCTAATGCTTGTGCACCTTGATTAGCAATGCGATCCTTATCATCTATGAGGCTGCTAATTTTCTTCCTTAGAATATTATTACTCTCCTGGGAGTCAAGATATAAACGTTTAAAGCGGTTGGCTAAACCTAAACTAGATCTATGTTCAATTTCTAGAAGATGAAATTTGGTTCGAAGTTCACTTAACGAGAGAGAATTAGTCTTGTTTGAAGAACTACTTAAAGATTCATTGAGATGAGCGAGAAGAGCATCATCATCCATAGGTTCAGGGAATGAATGGAGAAGGATGGCTTCGTCAGAAAGATTATAAATGTTTGCGAAAATGATAAGTCAGGCAAAGAAAAATAAATGGCAAAGTAGAAATGGAGAAAAAAGGAGGGTGTTATACCATAAAGTTGCTGATTAGCACTTTGAAGTGTGGATATTTTGTCTTTCTGGGAAGAAGACTCAACTTCTAATTGTTGAATTTTTTCATCCTTCTTGCGAGATGTCGCAACTTCAATCTCTAGATCTTTGAACTTCTCTTTAAGTTGAAGATTTTTCTTTTCAAGATTGTTGCGTATTTTCTCAAGGTCTGAGGCAACAACAAAGGAAGCTCTCCCAGCCTATAAAGAAAGGTAAAGAAATTGTTAAGATAAGGTTTATAATCGAAGTTACAGAGAAATAGAGAAATATGAGCATACCAAAGCACTGAGTGCATTCAAGAAACTGGGATTCATTGTTCGGGAAACTCCACGAAAAGAGTCATTATCCACTAGTAGGGGAGCATCACAAATATTGGCGAGAGCTTCGCAAGTGGCAGATAAATGATCATCACCCAATCCTTGCATAGAATCGGAGAAGACACTAGACAATTGCGCCATAGCGTGTCGACCAATGATTCTCCTTTGCAGAGGAAGTACCAACCTCATTTTCATCTTCGTCAGAACTCTCGCTAGTTTGGGAACTAGAACGAGAAGAGGAATGGATTTTCCGTTTTTTAGAAGATGGAGCAGAATATTTATCCTTGCGAACAATGATTTTATTCTTGCCCTTAACCTTCGCAGCTTCGGGAATGTCAATTTCTTCAACAACCTTCGCACACGAATGAAGATAAGAAACAGAGGCAACAATATTGTTAAAAATAACAAAAGAAAGTATTTCTTACTTCATCCGTGATTGATCGGAGTATCGCCAGAGTACTCGCCTTTGGACGTCTGCTATAACTCTTTTTCAATTTGGTAATCTGAAAATTTTACAAGCTGATGAGTGCCAAATATTGCATATTTATACATCTATTTATTGGCATTTTACTCATCTTTTGTGCTCAGAAATCAGATATTATCCCAGATTCTGTGTTTTCTTTGTTTTCAAGAATAAATATTTGTATTAATTAATTTTGTGTTTTTAGGTAATAAATAAAGTTCGGAGATTCCTAGGAGCCAAAAGAGCAGAGGATTGGAGACGAGCATCTATGGAGCAGAAAGCCAAAGCCCGCGCGCGCATCAGGAGCAAACCATTTACAAGACATGGACCCAAGCTATCCAAGACCCGCGACCCGGATCCGAGCCCGTTCACCCTGAGCCGTTGAGATTTCTATCTCCCACATCCAACGGTCGCTGCTTCCACGTGCATCGAAGTTTGCTGCTCCCGCTCAACATCAAACTGCTTGATTCTCCTTAAGCCGTTAAGATCTCACTCATCCATATCCAATGGTCGCTCCTGCTTGAACATCATTACTCGCTGTACCCGCTCCACAGCAAATCTGCCTATCCCCTACACCCATCGACCACACCACACCACTTCTCTTCTCCCATTTCTCTTTCTTTCACTCGACAGAGCTTGCAGAGCTCCCATCCCTCTTCTTCCCCATTTGCAGAACCACCTCACCACCACCATCTCCTTCTCCTGACAGAGCCGCCACAGCCACCTTCACCTATTCCACCGCACCTAAGTCGTGGTTATCTCTCACATAGCTTCTCATAACCCTAGAAGCTAAGTTAGAGATAAACAAGACTAGGGTTTTCTCCAACACCACAAGCAAGCTACCAGAGCCGAATTGGCAGAAGAGAGAAGTGATTCAGAGAGTATGGGCGTTTGGGTATGGTTTAATTTCTGTTTTTGAATTAAATTAGGGTTTGGGGAACTGCATGTATAAATAGGTTTGAGATGTGTTTGAAAAACCTTATGCCTGGGCTAGCCAGAGCACCAATTTAGGTTTAATTGTAGGATAATTGTTGTTTTTGATGTTTTAATTTAGTTTGCTAGGGTTTGAATGAAACCCTAATTCACTGTTATGATTTCAACTTTGCTTGAGTGTTCTTGAGTGCTTAATTTTATCAGATAACTTCAATTCTAACACCTCAATGCTTTTCTCTCACAATGCATGCCAAGTATACATTGTAGTTAGGTTATATATGTGTTGAGTGTGTTTCAGCTCTTGCTTCAATCATTATTGCTAATTCTCTTGACTAGTTGTGCTTAATTAGACAACTAGTGCTCTAGGTTATTACCTTAGCTGTTAATTGAAGAATCACTAGGAGAAACTCCTTAGATAGGTGGTAGAATTGACAAACTACCCTTGTCTGCCACAGGAACAAGAATACTCCAACTAGTTGACACACAACATGATTTAGAGGTGGATTTGATAATCCCAGCACCCATTTATTCTCACTGTTGTATTTCATTTATTTCATTGTCATAACTTCATCTCAGTCGCATCGACAACAACCAATATTGTGTTACAATTCTCTGAACTCAGTCTAGCAAGCCTTTGATCACACACAGCACCACAAGTCTATGTGGTTCGACTCGTACTTGCCCTGTCTTACAAACTAGACACCGTGCACTTGCGGTTATAACAAGTAGGCATAAAATCTAAACACATCTTCTCAGCCTACCAAGTTTTTGGCGCCGCTGCCGGGGACTTGGCATGTGCTGTTGTTGATTACTAGCTTTCTTATCTGAGTTTCAGTTCTCTCCTGTATATATCTGCACTGAACTTTTGTTTTTAGTTATTATAGTGTAAATTAGTTGTTAACCAGTTGTGCATTTTCTTTTCAGTTCCTTATTGGTTGTATGTAACTTAGTTGTATGTAACTTAGTTGTTAACCATTGGTTTTGCATTTAGACCTCTGCTAGTTTTTCATCTATTCTTGTTACCTCATCTGTAGCTTACCTTCACATCTCTAGCTAAGCATCTGTAGCTGCATCAGTGAGTTGAGCATTGGCATTATTGGTAAAAAATTTCATCACCTGTGACTTGGTTTGTTCTGCACATTTCTGGGAACTAAACTTTTGTGTTGAGCTAGCAGGTACCTGCTGAGCTGCTGAGTAAGGCCAAGGAAGATGTAGTTGCAGGAAATCCTACACTACACCCCTCACTCGAATTTGCTTAATCAATCCATTAGAAGATGAATAATAATGTATTTTATTAATTGTTACTTGAAAGATTTACAAAGTAATGTAGAACAGATCTAAAGAAATTACAATCCCTCTTAATTTTCTCTCTCCTAATGACTTGCTTAACAATTCAAAAGACCTCTGCCACAACAGACCAATTCAACCCTTTATATAGGGTAGTATACAGTGGATGACAGCTAAGCTTTCCTTTATTTTCGGGAACATCTCGCGAAGTGTCGCGAATGTTATAAACGTCTTTACTTGCGACACTCCTAAATATCGCCAAGTCTTTATACTTTTCTCATGTTCTGATTTTCGTCATTCATTGCGTCATTTATATTTCTTTCTTGCGACGCCTTCGCGATGTAGTTGTTTGTTACTTTCTCAAAGTAGATTGTTTGCCTCTTTTCATGTCTTCTGCCGAAGTAGAGAATTCATGAGAACTAATGCTTTGAAGTCTCCGTGTTTATTGATGTCTTCTTTTACCGACAAGATTCCGTGATTTAGGAATGACCGCTCCACTACCCATCTTGATCAAGAACATTTATTGATTGAATTCATTTTTACATGTCTAACCATTCCAAAAAGATCCCCCTTCTTACGCACTCATTTAGCCCTTTAGAATACATAGAATGTTCCCCTTTATTTTTAGAGAACTAATGCTTTGATATTTATGTTTTGCCTTTTTTAAAGGAAAAATTCCATATTCCTTGGTTTCAATTGGTGAAGATTTTCTCAAAAAGTACGTGAATTTAGGAATGAATTTCTCCTCGCCTATCAAGAAATACACGTATATTTGGAAGATTTTATTTTTTGTCTATATTTACCTCTTTAGGGTGCATTTAATGTTATCCTGTGAAAGATTTTCCTTTTCCTTTTCATCTTCTTCATCGTCCTTTTTCTTGTCTATTTAAAGAAGAATTTTGCCACATCTTTTTGTGTTGATCAAATTTGAGATTAGCTTTTTTGTTGAAATCATCTATGATTAACTTCATTGTTTGTTTAGCAAGAATCAACCCGAAATAAGTTTACTGAAGGATCCTCTTCTTTCTTTGGGCTCGCCATCGAAATCTACTTCGTCCCCCCGCACAACCAAAGCTCACTTAGCGAGCAAAATCTTTTCAAAAAGACAAACTGCGAGTGACAAGGTATTCACGAAACATTTATTTTTTTATTAACAATACATTTTGCCTCTTTAATTTGTCATTCGCGGGATGATAAAACTACTGGTCATGCTCCCAAAAAGCCTCATCGTTACTCCCCGACGTTCCATTTCCTTCATTCACACCTTCATCTCCTGCTTCTTCGCAATTCTTCTTCCCGTGGTAACATTATCCGCGGCAACATTCCTATACCTCAACTCCTCATAGACCAAGTTCCTCATAATAGCCCTACTACAAGCAATCTTACACCTCCTTCTATTATTAATGGCCTCTTCTTCTCCTCGATTCCTTTGACTAAGGATCACTCGTCTTCTTTAATTGAAAGCGATTCCTTTAATTTGGAGGGAATAGATGTGGCCTTTTACTTTCAATTTTGATGCCATTACTTCCATGATTGACCTCTCTTTTATTGTAGTTAATAAGTTGAAGGATGATCTCCAAGTTTATTAGTTTTCGAAAATCATTGCTCGTTCTTTTCTTTTAAAAGGTATAATGTTTTCTCCCATCATTTTTATTCGAGTTGAGAGAGATGGTTGGACATATAATCTCTTAGATAATCTTCATACTTATGCAGCTGATCAAATAAATAACTTGTCGAAAGAGAATTTTGATTTATCGCAAAAGCAAGACTTGTTAAGTAATGATTTATCTCGCCTCTTTTGACTAAATCTGATTTGGAGTTGCAAACTTTATCGTAGAATCGAACTCTTTCGCAAGAGAAACGTTCTGTTGAATAAGGTGGCGAACTATTCGCGAAGATGATGCTTGTCAAAAATTGTGAAGAACAAGAACAAGCTATTCATACTTTGAAAGACCAACTTGAAGAAATTATCACGAGAGAGATAAACTTATTCAAGGTAGAATAACTTTGAGTGTAAAAACGAAGCAATTCCAAGAACGATGTGTCAAATTAGAAAAATCCAACTCTACTCTTTTTGCGATGAAAATTCCATACTTGTTTCCAATGAAAAGAACTTGCGATCACGATTGAAAGGTTTAGTCTGTTTGGGGAATAACTTCACGGCTTTAATTGACATCTTACTTTTCAAAAGGAAGGTAGTCAAATTATTTGACTATCTCAATTTTTTTTTTTTATTTATCCCATGAATCCCTTATCATCCTCGTGAGTGCCAATAATATTCGATAAAAATTTTCTTTAATCTTGTGTATTTATTACGTTGACTCTAAGAGAAAGCTCGCTCCACTATCTCCATCCTCAAGTCTGATTATGCTAAAATTCGCAAGGAAAACGGGCTACTCACCGCACATCTTGCTCGTTCTCGCGACCAGGTGCAGAGCGAAGGTTTGATTATATGTCATCTAGATAGTAAAAACCGCTCGAAGCTTTCAATCAATTTCCCCTCAAAGTCAAAATCCTTGTGAATGAGATTTTATCTAAGTCTCTTGATCCTATACGTGTTGATCCTCCTTAATCCTCCTGATAGTGATTATGACTATGAAAGCGGCGAAGATATCGCTAATCAAGTTATCAACAAAGAGGTCTTTCTTTGAAAATCCACCAGTGGCGAGAATGGAGGTGTCTTGAAAATATTTACGATGAACATCCATTGACCGGTGAAGGTGAATTTGAGAAAATTATTGGTAAAGATGATAAAATTGATGTAGAGAATTAACCTTTATAACTTTTGTTTCAACTGTCTTTTTGTTTTGAAAGATTGAAATCCCTGTTGAATAATTCTCTTATTCTCTTCTCCTTAACTATGATTATAATCTCGCAAGTTTATTCGCCTTCAATTTACGAAATGATCTTTATTCGGTCATCATCGTTTTGAAATGTATTCTTCATTGATGTTGCGGCGAGGTGATCCACATCACTAATTTATATTTTATCTCTTCTTGTGGCGACAAGATCGTGACATTTTCATCAATGATCCATTGACCTTGCCTTATCATTTTTGTGTGGTCTTCCAAGTCGGACCTCCCTAATTAGAGGGTCTTCCCACACTTACACCTTTCATCGCGACAAAATCGCGGACGTCTTTACACTTGCATGTAAAGACTCCATTGATCTTGTCTTATCATTTTCCAAGTATTTTTGCCTCGGGATGTTTTAGTTGCGACAATATGACAGGCCTAGATATTCTTGCAAACATAAAGCCCCATGACATTACCCCATTGATCTCGCCTTACCTTCGCGTTAGTATTATTGCCTCTGCAGGATAATTGCACAAATATGACAAGCCTAAATTCTCTTGCGAAAACATAGCCTCATGACATTTGCGTCTCTGCTTTGACACCCCCTAATGGAGAGCATCGCCCTTATCATCTCCCCGGTTGCCCCTTCCAAGGAGGCGAAACATCGGCCATACAAGACTAGCTCCTCCCATCCGGTCTTAACAACAACCGAGTTTTCGCGACCTCTTATCCTTATACCTATAGGGTTTATGGTTACGAGTTTGCACCTAAGTGGAGTTTTCTTCGGGCGAGTGCAACATATGCCAAGACTTGCCAAGAATGGCCGGGTAGGTTCATCCATCCCGGCACTTCAACCGTGTACCTCGGCGCCTTGAGCATACATTCCTAAGAAGAGACCTCGGTCGCCCAACCAGTATAACCTACATATATAGTTGGGAATCCAAGGTACCTCTTCCTAGTTTCATGGGCCCCAAATTTCCATGACTCGAGCTTCGGGGAGCGGTAACCTTCCCCCCATGTCGAGAGATACCCCTTATATGACGCTTTAGGTCTTACATTTGCCTCTTACGAAATGTTATTCGCGAACTAGGGTGTACGCCATAAAGGTTCGTCCCATTCATTCATTCAATCATTCTTCATCATTTGCTATTTTGCTTGCGAGATATTCGCCAATTCATTCATTTAATCATTCGTTATCTCTTGTTGCTTTTGTTAAGTCATTCATGACTTTTTCTTGTCGCGAGTTCTTGGCGTATTTGCTCGCATTTTCGCAAATATCTTGCGAAGAAGTACTTCATCTTGATTCCTTTTTCCTCTCTCATTTTTACGGATAATATTTCTTTAGATATAACCTATTCCATGGTCTATCCAATTTTTGTCCTACATCTCTTCCTTCGGGATCCATCAATCTATATGCCCCTTTACACCGATGTAGTTGTTTGTTACTTTCAAAGTATTGATGTCCTTCCTTTGATGACTTTGATGTTGAAACGATATATCTTCGCTCCTACATCTTGCCTCTTTTCATGTCTTCTCTGCGATCTTTCTAATTCTTTGTTTAAATGGCTTCACGTAGAGAATGTCATGAGAACTAATGCTTTGATATGTCTCCAGTGTTTAGTATGATATTCTTCTTCTTTTACCGACAAGATTCCGTGAATTTAGGAATGATTGAATTCATGAAGTGTTTACACAGAAAAATAGGATTACACTTAGAAGTTAAAAAACTCTTAAACACGTATATAAGATTTTATTTTTACCGCGACGGTTGTGTTTTGCTTTACCCTTTTCTTGTCTATTTAAAGAAGAATTCTCTTTTGAAAATTTCTCTCCTTTTACTTCATCTTCTCTGTTATTGTCTGCAATTTTTTCTCGCCGTTTTCCTTCATCGTCTTCCCGCCTTAATTCTTCAAGTCATCTTTGTATCTATGGCATCAAGGTCTGTTAATTTCACCAATTTTGATTACTTCATGATTGATCTCTTTTATTGTAGTCTTTTATTCGAATATTGCTCTTCTTTTAATGTTTCTCCCATCATTTTTATTTCAGCCAAGACAAACCCAGCTCTAAATTCAACGTTAAGAACCCTAATGTTTCTTCAAGTTCAAAATCGAAATCCTTTGCTTCTAAAAGGCATCCTGCGAGTGGCAAGGTATTTAAGAAACATTTACTCTTTTAATAACAATATTGTTGCCTATGTTTCTTATTTAACTTGCATTTCGCAGGATGGTAAAAATGAAGGTAGGTCTCCCAAGAGGCATCGTCACTCTAAATCATCGCACCTTCTGTTTCCTTTCCTGGGTTCAATCTTATTCCTTCTCCTGTTGTGCCTTCGCAAAGCGATTCATCTCTTCCAGCGATTGCCTCGCAAGAGAAACCAACCTCTCCTCTTCAAGATAATCCATCCTCTCCTGCGATACCCTCGCAGGATAAATCAATTCTCGGGGTTTTCTGTGAATGAAATTCTTCAAAATGTACCTCTCTCCACTCTTTCTCTTAATACTTCTCCTTCTCCTTCACCTGTTTACCAAACTTCTTCAACCGGCATTCTTATGATCAAGAATGATTCAACTTTTCCTTCCTCCACTTCTGAATCTACCCCTCTTACCAAAGAAAATTTAAAAGGGATAGATGTAGCTTTTAAAGTTTTATCAAACACCATGAACGATGTCAAGAAAACCTCCACCGATCCTATCAAGTCTTGTGTTTTTGAATCCTTGAATAAATACTTTGGCTCGACACGTTGTCGCAAACATCTTTGGAGCAAGAAGTTAAGCTCTTAAAGAACAATCTTCTCAACCTTTCACTGGATTGCGACAATCTTCGCAAGAAGAATGAAGATTTAAAAGGTACATTTTTTTTTTTTTTTTTTAAGACTCAAGTCCTTGTTCACCCTTCAAACTTTAAACCAGAAACGAAAAATGGAGATATATCAGTTGGAATCTACTGTTGAAGAAGTTCGAGCTGATAAAGATTCTTGGGTGGAGCAATATAACCAATTAGATAATCTCCACACATATGCTGTTGACCAAATAGATAATCTTTCTAAGGAAAATGCCGATTTAACTCAGGAACACGACTCGTTAAGTAGTGACTTATCTCGCCTCTCCTATTCTTTGACTAAAGCTAATTTAGAGTTGGAAACTTTATCAGATGAGAACGGAATTCTTTCGCAAGAGAAGCGAACATTATTAAACAAGATGTCAGTTACTCGCAGCAGCAGTATGATATTTGTCAAAAATTGTGTAAAGAGCAAGAACAATCTCTTCATTCGCTGAGAAATAATCTTGAAGAAGTTACTATCGAGAAAGATAAACTTATTCAGGGTAGAATAACTTTAAGTGTAAAAGCCAACCAACTCAAGGATCAATGTTCCCAATTGGAGAAATCCAATTCTTCCCTCGCGAAAGAAAATGCCACACTTATTTCTAATGAGAAAAATCTGCGAGCTCATTTGAAAGGATTAGTTGGAGATAACTTTGATATCGCCATGGACCAACTGGAAAATAGTTGTTCGGCGTTAACTCAACACCTTATCACGCAAAAGGAAGGTAGTCATAACAGTTGGCTGCCTCGTCTATTCTTCAATTACCGGTGCTTCATAATTTTGTTTGTTATAATATTTTTCGCTTTTATTCTTTGTTTTGCAGAGTCTGAGAAAAATCTTCATTCTTCCCTTACTGCTTTGAAGTTTGACCATTCAAAAATTCGCAAGGAGAATAAAATGCTTGCTACTTCCCTTATGCATTCTCGTGATAGAGCAGAAAGAAGATTCAACTATATGTGCGGTTACAAAAATATAGAGAGTAAAAACCAGCAGAAAGCGCTCCTTCGTCAAGTTCATCTTAAAGCTGAAGTTCTTGTGAATAGTGTTTTGCTATCTAAATCTCTTGATCCCGTATCTGTGGCACCTCTGGAAGTGAGTGATGATGAAGTTCCCAATTCCCCTGATAGTGACTATGATTATCAAAACTGCGAAGAAGTCATTATTGATGAAATCTTTAGTAAGGATCCAGATGAAGGGACTTGATAAAAATCGTCCAGGTTGTCGAAAAAGAAGTGATAAAATTGTTGAAGAACCAAGAACATCCGTTGATGTCGAGAGAGTTGATGTGGAAAATTGAATTCTCTCTGTAATTTTTCGTTTTTATTTAAACTCCCTTGATTGGATGACATTTTGCATAGGATGTTTTTGAATTTATGTTGAAGTACTTCTTTTGATTTGGAGGACAAATTCCCTTTATTTTTGCTGAAACGTATTATTGCGATAAGATCGCAGGATTTCCTCTCAATGGAGAAACCTATTGATCTTATCTTATCATTTAATTGTATGGTCTTATTTTGCCTTCCTAGTTAAAGGTCTTACTTTGCCATCCCTCATCGCGACAAGATCGCAGGACGTCTTTACATTTTCATGTAATGACCCATTAACCTTGCCTTATCATTGCACAAGTATTTTTGCCTCTGCAGGATATTGTGCTTGCGACAATACAACAGGTTTAAGTATTCTTGCGAATATAAAATCCCATGACATTGTCGGCTTTGCGACGAAATCGCAGGACGTTTTTTCATTTTCATGTAAAAACCCATTGATCTCGCCTCACCTTCATGTTAGTATTTTTGCCTCTTCAGGATCATTGCACAAATATGATAAGTCTTCATTTCCTTGCGAAAATAAAGTCTTATGACATTTGCGTCTTTTGACACTTATCACCTCCCTAATGGAGGGTGCCGTCCTTATTATCTCCCTTTTAGTTTGTCAGGTTGCCCCTTCAAGGAGGCGTACATCGGCCATACAAGACTAGCTCCTCCCATCCGGTCTTAACAACAACTGATTGTTTTCGCAGCCTCTTATCCCTTATACCTATATGGTTTATGGTTACGAGACTGCACCCTAAGTGGAGTTTTCTTCGGGCCGAGTGCGGATGTGCCAAGACTTGTCAAGAGTGGTAAGGAAGTTCCATGCTCCCGCACTCTTGACTCAACCGTGTACCTCGGCGCCTTGGTCATACGCCGACTCCTTGGAAGAGACCCTCGGGCACCCAACCAGGTATAACCTTATATATATAGTTGGAAATCCAAGGTATTTCCCTGGATAGGCTTTCATGGGCCCCAAATAACGGTGTAACCTTTCCCCCGAGCCATGTCAAGAGATACCCCTTATATGATAGGTCTTACATTTGCCTCTTGAAATATCATTCGCGAACTAAGGTATTCCCATTCACTCACTCATTCATATTTGTTAATTCATTCAAGCATTCATTCTTTTTCAATCTTGGATCTCGCAACCCCAAATTACATCACAAATTCATTTCATTTCTCCCATCTTCTATGGGTAATATTTCTTAAGATATAACCCATGGCCTATTTAGTTTTTGCCCTACATCTTTGCCTTCGGTCCATTAATCTATATGCCCCCGTAACTATCTTTGATGATATAAGGTCCATCCCATTTTCTTGCCACTTGCAACCATTTTCTCGCCGATATATAGGTGTTTCTCGCAGCACCAAGTCACCTAGCCGAAATTCACGTATCTTGACACGCTTGTTATATTCTCTCGGCCAATCTTCACCGATAATTCTCCATATGTTGCAGTGCTCTCTCTCTTTTCTCTTCTAATTCATCTAACTTGATTAAGATGTTACCCGCACTGAGATTTTTCTCCCAAGCTTCTTTCTTTGTAGTTGGAATCTTAACTTCGTTGGGAGTACAACTTCAACTCCATATGTTAAACAAAAGGGGACATGCCTCGTAGCTTCTCTTCTAGTTGTATTATAATCCCATACCGCATTGGGTACTTGTTCGCACCATCCTTTATTGTATCCTTCTAATTTTTTCTTCAATATGTCTGCGATTGTTTTATTTGTCGCTTCACGACCATTAGCCTGCGGGTATAGAGGAGTTGATTTCCCACATCGTATCTCGAAATGCATTAAGCAAAGCAATTCTATATTTTGTCCTTCGAACTGCTTCCCATTGTCAGATACCAACTGTGCTGGAACCCCAAATCTGCATATAATGTTCTCAAATATGAAAGTAAAAACATCCTTATCGCGAATATGTTGTACCGCTTTCACCTCCGCCCATTTTGTGAAATAATATGTAGCGACGATTAAATATCTTCTCTGTCCCGTTCCTGGTAAAAATGGTCCTACAATGTCTAAACCCCATTTTCCAAATGGCCAGACACTTGTTGAAGAATTTAACGGAGCTCCTGGTGCATGTATTTTCTTCCCATGCCTTTGGCAATCCTCGCAACGCCTTGACACTTGTTTCGCGTCCTCATGCATATATGGCCAATAATAGCCCTGCATTTTTGCTTTATGTGCTAAAGATCTTCCACCGCTATGATTACCAGCATCCCCACTATGCAACATCTTCAATATGATTTCTCCCTCCTTTCTTGTTAAGCATCTAAGTGAAGGCCCATTAAAAGATCGTCTGTATAGCACTCCATCTCTTAATTCATAATTTGTTGCACGGCTTTTTAATTTATGTGTCTCTAATCTATTTCTTGGTGTTTCTCCTGTCATCAAATATGCATGAAGCTCTGCTCTCCAATCTTCTTCGCAAAGTGTTTGTGTTCCATCTTCTACTACCATTACATCGGTTTCTTGTTCTTCTTCTTTGTCAATCGACGACATCAAAAGTGTTTGTATTTTAATGTTTCTCGCAACCGGATCTGTCATCATACTTGATATAAAGGCAAAAGCATCTGCGAGCCTATTATTTCTCCTTGATATATGTCTCCACTTTATTCTTGGTATCTGTATCGACAACTCGTCAACAAGTTTCTTATATTTTTGCAAAGACAATTCGTTTATGGCATATTCTTCTTTTATCTGGCGAATTGCCAATTGTGAATCACTAGTAATCCTCACATTCTCCAGCTTCATTTCTATTGCAAATCGCAAAGCATGTATTATAGCTTCATATTCTGTTTCATTATTTGTTGATGCAAACTCCAATCTGAAAGAAAGAGCTATTTTATTGCCCTCTGGCGATATCACAACAATTCCTATTCCATTTCCTTCTCCATTTGATGACCCATCTACTAATATTTCCCATCTATTCGGTTCCGTTAACAAATCTTTCGGATCTCCAAGTTCTTCCTCTACATCCATCATTTCTTCTACTGATTCATCCTCTTCCAAAGGAAATTCTGCTAGAAAGTCTGCGACAACCTGTGATTTTGGCGAAGATAGTATTTCATATTTGAGTTTGCAATGACTTATTTGAGCATTCCATCTCTCAACTCTTCCCGACCTCTTTGAATTCTTCATCACAGATTCTATTGGTACTTTTGTCACCACCTTGACAACATGCGCTTGAAAATATATACGAAGTTTAAATGTTGCATAAACTAATGCCAAGATTAGTTTTTCAATTTTTGAGTAATTCCTTTCTGCAGCGTTGAAAGTTTTGCTGATGTAATAAATTGGTTTTTCTACTCCTGCGTCCACTCGCAGTAACACTGCACTTAATGCATGCGAGGTTGTCGCAAGATAGATCAACAATTCTTCTCCTTCTTCTCCTTTTTGCAAAATTGATATATCCATTAAATGTTCCTTTATTCCTTGCAAGGCTTTCTCGCACTCATCTGTCCATTTAAACTTCGATCCCTTTCTAAGGATATTGAAAAAGTGCTTGCATTTGTCAGATGATCGCGAGATGAACCTCCCTAGCGAAGCTAACAACCCATTTAACTTTTGAACATCTTTTATTGTCGCCGGTGTTGGCATATCGCGAACTGCTTGTACTTTTTCTGGGTCGACTTGAATTCCTTCTTTGGATACAATGTACCCTAAAAATTTTCCAGAGGCGACTCCAAAGGTGCATTTTTCTGGGTTTACTTTGATATTAAATTGCCTCATTTGTTCAAAAATTTCTTTCAAATCCTGTACGTGGTCTTTTGCTTTTCTACTTTTTATTAACATATCATCTACGTATACCTCGAATGTTTTGTGTATCCATCTCGCGAACACCTTCTCCACCATTCTTTGGTATGTCGCACCGGCATTTCGCAGACCAAACGACATTTTTGTATAACAGTACAGTCCTCTTGGAGCAAAGAAAGCAGTATGTTCTTGATCTTCTTCGGCGAGAGGAATTTGATTGTAACCCTTATATCCATCAAGAGATGATATCCTTTCGTTTCCTGCCGCTGCTTCAACCAATTGCGGAATATCTGGTAATGGGAAACTATCTTTAGGACAAGCTTTGTTTAGATCAGTAAAGTCTATACAAATTCTTATTCCTTTTTTCTTCTTTGGGACTATAACCATGTTTGCTATCCATTCGGGATATTTTGCTTGTCTAATAATTCCCGCGTCCAACATTTTCTGCAATTCTTCTTCTATTTGAGGATGATATGCTGTCGCGATCTTTCTAATTCTTTGTTTAAATGGTTTTACATTCTTGTCAATTTCCAATTTATGGCAAGCCACTGATGGATCTATACCAGGCATTTCATCCATATCCCATGCAAAAATATCTTTGTAATCTCGCAGCAACTCAACAAGTTCTTCTTTCTTCATCCGCTTCCATTTTAGTCCCAATTTTTAAGATTTTAGGCTCCTCCTCGGTTCCAACATTCACTTCTTTTGTTTGTTCTATGCGACATAACTAGACTTCGGTTCTCCCATAGGAGTTGGTCCTCTCATTTCCTTCGCGAACTCACTCCCTTTTCCCATGATTTCGCTAGGTATTCCTTTTCCCTCTTTTGCTCTTATCATGTAAATTCTAAATTCTTCTTCTTTCTTAGCTGCTTTTATCATCTTCCTGCGATCTTTTCGCTTCTTCATTTGCCCTTCATAATGCTTTACCTCGATTTGATGATATATTCTTCCTTTATCAATATCTCCTCTGATCTCACCAATTCCACTCGGCATAGGAAATTTGATACACTGATGGAGTGTTGACGCTACCGCCTTAATTGCATGTACCCAAGGTCTCCCTAACAATATGTGGTAAGGCGATTCCATATCCACTACACTTAATGTTACTTGTGTTTCAATTTCTCCGAGTAAAATTCGTAATTTTATCTCCCCTTTAGGTACTGTTATAGATTTTCCAAAACCATGAATATAATACCTTGGGGAACTCATTTCTTCATCTTTATATCCTAACTTTTTGTAGGTATGGTAAAACATGATACTCACCAAACTCCCTGTATCCACCAAAGTTCTATTTATTACCCATTCTTCCGCTGCTTTTGCCGATTCTTCTCTTTTTCTACTTGCATTTATCGTGATCACAAGTGGAGACATATGATTCAAATTTTCTCTAGGCACTTCTGCTGCTGTGAACGTTATTTTCTGTTTTTCCCATTCCTTCAAAGACGATGTCTTCTCCTCATCTATAATCTTCTTTCCTTCAAAATCTCGTTTATGTATCCTTCCTCTAATATTTTCGTGGAATTCATTAACCATTGCTTTTGTAATTAAATTGTATTCCATATCTTTATTATGTTCCTTGTTTCTTAACTCCTCTACCTCATTTGATTTAACATTTTCCTTTCTCATTTTCTTGATTTAAACGATTTTAACTGCACTCTTCGATCCTCAATCTTCTTCAATCCCTGTTTCTAGCGCATATGTAGTTGCAGGAAATCCTACACTACACCCCTCACTCTAATTTGCTTAATAAATCCATTAGAAGATGAATAATAATGTATTTTATTAATTGTTACTTGAAAGATTTACAAAGTAATGTAGAACAGAGCTAAAGAGATTACAATCCCTCTTAATTTTCTCTCTCCTAATGACTTGCTTAACAATTCAAAAAGACCTCTGCCACAACAGACCAATTCAACCATTTATATAGGGTAGTATACAGTGGATGACAGCTAAGCTTTCCTTTATTTTCGGGAACATCTCGCGAAGTGTCGCGAATGTTATAAACGTCTTTACTTGCGACACTCCTAAATATCGCCAAGTCTTTATACTTTTCTCATGTTCTGATTTTCGTCATTCATTGCGTAATTTATATTTCTTTCTTGCGACGCCTTCGCGATGTAGTTGTTTGTTACTTTCTCAAAGTATTGATGTCGCGATATTCTGCTCCTACAGAAGAGAAGAAAAAAGGCGAAAAACTTGAGTTCACAAACACTGGGCAGCCCCTGCAATTTATAACATTCATGTGAGTGGTTCATTGATATTTGAGAATGTGGTAACTTTGTGCTGAATGTATGGGCATATGCACGAATCTGTAATCACATCTTTTAGCTTTGTATCATCTGTGCATTGCTGAAATTTGCCTGAGCATCACCATATAACCACCTAGTGCTGTATTTTGTGAATCTGTGACTAGCTCTTGATTCTCATACCATGATGCTGTGATGTGCCATGTATGCTCACTAAACTTCCCCTGTGTGAATTTGTCACTTGTTCTTTGAGTTTCACCTCACTGCTATTCGGCCAAGCTGTGCATTACTAACAATTTGCTGAACATCTCTGCATGTATCCCTGTGAGCCACAACAAGCATAATGTACTGCCTTGCCACATGTGATTTTGAGGTTAGCTTGGGAAGGAACTGTGAATGAGCTGTAACCCTGATATCTGCTGTGACTTTGAATTTTGTGTTACCCTGTGATATCAGCTGACCCTTAGCCTTCATCTGCCCTGAAATTTTTGTGCATGCTTCTGTGAAAAGTGAGGTCAGCTAAGCTAGTTGACACTTTGTGGCATGTTAGGGCTGTTGCAGTGCTGACAGTTTCTTTTTGCTCATCTGTTCATTTGTAGCATCTGTGTGACCTTGTTACCATCATATGTGCATCTGTGCATTTCAAGAGTAGCCGAATTGTTGTATCTGAGTAGCTTGCTGAGCTGTGCTTCATACCCATTTATGCATCTGCCCTGTGCACCTTACTCCTGCCAAATTGTGCTGCTGTGCACTACTATTCTGTGCTTACATGTGCTATTAAGCCTGCATCTGTGCATCTGTGAATCATAGTCATAACTTGTATGCGTTGTCTGATCTTGAAATCTTACCTGTAATGCTTCCCTAAGGTGAGAATTGGTTGGTTGTTTGAACCAGATCAGGTTGATTGTTGCTCTGCCTTGATTATTGCCATGAATGCCTGCTGAACTAGTTATTTTGCATAGCCCTTTCAAACCCTGCAAGCATAATGCATGAGTAGTTGATTGACATACCTGCTAAATTCTGCAAAGCCCTGTGCACATCACCCTGAATTGTTGATTTTTTTTCTTGCTCTGTGCTGTTCTGTTTGCCTAGACTGTGCACCTACCAACACCTCTGCATGAGCTGTGTGCATATAACCTAGTCTGAGCATAAGTTTCCCCTGTGTTGTATTGCTCTGTGCACATAACCTTTGCATGAGCTGAGCTGGGCTTAGACTTGTGCTGTGTGAACTTACCAATCTGTGCACAAGCTGAATCTTGCATAAGACTGAGCAGGGTAGCCCAACCATTGGGCTCAACATAAACTGAACCCTCTAGGCTTTCCACATGACCTGGGCTCTGTGAGTAAACCAGCCCACTTAAACCAAACTTGTTCTCTGCAACCAAACTGAAGCCCACATACTGGGCTGTACAACAGGGCTGTGCATTTGCACAAGACCTGGGCTGTAAACCAAGCTTGAAGCCCATATAAACCAAGCTGTACATTCCCAAACAAACCAAATCCCAAACAAACAACAAGCCCACAAAACCAATTCCCACATAAACCAAACCAAACCCAATAAACCAAACTGAGCCCACTACAACTGGGCTTTGCATAACCTTTGGGTTGTGCATTTGCATCACTTGGGCTTAGCTTCCCTGTTTTGGAGACTTCATTGGTCATTCATGCTTTATGTGTGCTAGCTATTTGAGTTGCTAGACCATGTCAGGATTTTGGTCTGCAACTGGGGATGGAAACAAATCCATCAGGGAGCTTGCTTACGGGCATGCTTCACAATATGAACTCCCCACATACCATAGTGATTTTAGGGAGTATTATGAGCCTTCTCAGGGCCCCGACTCCACATACCCTAATCATTATGAGCACATGTATCATCCACCACAGGTTGAAAATGAACACTTTTCTCATACCCAGTCATCACTTTTTGATCAATTAGAAGCTAAAGTATCTGCTTTAGAAAGGCAATTACATGAGCAATCTGTCGAATCTAATCCCCCTAGGCACTATGAAATGTATGCTTGTACCTTATGTGGTAGCTTAGACCACCCTGCTGAGAACTGCTACATTTTACATGAGTTTAGGCAGTCTAGGGAAAGCCATGATAACCATGCACATATGCATCATCCATCACAGTGGGAAGTTGAACAATGTTATACTCCCCCAGCCCCTTGTATGCAGTCTCTAATGGAAAAGCTCATAGAACAAAGAAATGATATACTTGGATGGAAAGCATTGCATGAGCATCCCTTCTCTAGTGAACCATATGCACAACCATACACTGAATATGAACCTAATCTAGAGGAAAATGAGTACACTAGAAATGCTAATAGGGAAATGCATTTTTGTGATGATGATGATGATGAATATGATATGTTAGAAGAGCATGTGTATGCAGATAATATGATGGAATCTTTGGGTTCAGAGACGTTAGGCGTCTCTTCTGTGAACCCTATGAATGATACTTCTTCTAACATTCATACATGTGATATTAACTCTGAGCTTGGGTTTGTGAAATTCTTTAGTGAAAGTGAGCATGCTACACAACTTGTTTGTGACTTAGGAAAAGATGAATCTTCTGTTGACACTAATGTTCTTTTGGATCATGATATTATTGTTGTGTCTGATTCCCTGCCCATATCACAATATGTTGCCCGCTCTGATGATTATGACATGGTGATTGATGAATTGTTCTATGCTGGTGAGCATGATTTACCTGTGTCTGACTTTAGGAAAGTGTGTAATGGTGCAAATGATCTTATACATGAAATCAATTTAGATGTACCTAACCTCTCTCTTGAGTCACAGATTGAAACTCCTCCACCAAACCTAGGTGTAGTTTGTAACAAAATTGCAAAACTAACTTTTCTAAGAATGCCTAATCTAGGCCTAGAACTTTGTGCCTCCCAAGTCCTCTTGGACTATTTTGCATCAAAGTATAACACTTTTAAAGAGCCACAGTTGGAATATGTATGTCTGCCTGTTCTTAGCAAAACTCATTTTGAGTTAGACCTTTTGCATGATGTACCTTTAAAATTGCAAGATTTTGTGCTCTCAAACACACCTGTTCACAAGTTTAGGTTTGGGGGAAAATCATTCTCATATGCAGTCTTACTTGCACTCTCATTTTATATTTGTGTAAGACTGTGTTGATGTTTGTACATATTTTCTATTGGGTTGACCCTCAACTCTTTAGACTGTTGGTATATGGTGAATTTTTGTATATAATCCAGTAGGACTTATTAAATTTTTCTTTCTTGAATCGGTTGAGTCTTCTTGTGCATATATTGTGCTAATCCGATATGATCTCCACTGAGAATGTTGGATTCTAGCCTTGACTAATGAAGCTCTAACCTTGCTCCCGCCGATATCCGGTAATCTCTTCCCTTTTCTCTTATCAGCATAGTTCTCTTGGTATGTGATTGTTTAAATTTTTTCTATCTGTCGACACATTGAGGACAATGTTTGATTTAGGTTTGGGGGTGCATTTGCATATAGAGTTTTTAGTCTTTTTAATCTTTTGCATATAGAGTTTTTAGTCTTTTTAATCTTTTATTTTCAAAAAAAAAAAAAAAAAAAAAAAAAAAAAAAAAAAACAACTCTTTTTGTAAATAAAAACCTCCAACTTTTAGAGATCTTAGAGTCACTAGCATGCGTCTAGCTATGTTTACATAGAGAGTCTGACCGAAATAACAGAAATTGGAAGTACTGGAGAACACAATCGGGTTTCTTAGTTGATTAGAGCGTTAAAGTTGGATTTAACCATACCGGAGGGCGAATTAGGTGATGTTTAGATATTCGGTAGTAGAATTGTGATCACCCATAGTGGAGACTACCCATTTTACATCAAGTGAGGCACCAACCTTCAATTTTTGCAACTTTCTAGAAAAGTCATTAGAGTGTGTGTCACCGTACGTCAATTCCGGGTAGGAATGGTGAGCTACCCAACTTCGCACCACTTTCAGCACTACTTTTGATCTCTTGAGTGCTAATTTTTGTCAATCATGAGGGTGACGTTTAAAGATGAAAACTTCTTCTAAATACCGATTTGCAGTTAGCATCACTCTCTCCCTCTCAATCAACAGATTCATAGAAACACACCATCGTCAGCAAGCGGAGCAACATCAGAATATTTGAAGAAAAGTTGATATAGTCCAAGGTTACGTACAACTAAAGAAAATAAGATGAGAATTAATGAAGTTTGTGAAAAATTGAGTTTTACTGTTTTATTGTTATTTTCATGTCATGTGTCAAAAAAAAAAAAAAAAAAAAAAAAAAGTCAAGTTTTTGTAAAGTTCAGAAGTTCATCATCAGCTATTGAAGACCGAAGATTGAAGACGTTTCTATGAATGCTGAGAGAGTAATGTTAATTGCCGATCGGGTAAGAAGGTAAGTGAGTACTCCCATCCTTGCTAATGGTTGATTTCCCTTCTTAGAGATCATCAGAAAAAGATTCTTTTTGTCTACACTTCTGTGGAGTCTCCAGAAATTATTTCGGAAGGTTATCCTTCTCATCTTCAACGTGTGCAGGATTTCTCTCTTTATTCCTGCCTGCACACATGAGAGACTAAAAAAGCGATCTTTTTGAGTGCAATTATCATAAAACCCTATTAGTGAGGCAGAAGTCGAGGCTTATGATCACAATCGAATCCGAATTCTTTCATATGGTATGGTTACTTCTCGCTCAACACTTAAGGATGAGAATGCGTTCTTTGGTAGTTCTAACTTCGTGTTACTAGCATGTAGAAACTCTATATACTCATAGCTCCTTGGATGCTTGAGACTCTTTTACACTCTGAATGGAGAAGGTTTTGTGGGTACACCTCTGGTAAACCCTCACGAGACTACAACTCGTCCACTAGGGACACCTAGGGGTTTAAAGGCTTAGTGCATACGCTAAATGCATTCGAGAGACCTGCGACAGGGGTATAGTTAGGATTTCTTAATTTCTGTTTCACTTGAGGACAAGTAAAATTCAGGTTTGGGGGTATTTGATGAGTGCCAAATATTGCATATTTATACATCTATTTATTGGCATTTTACTCATCTTTTGTGCTCAGAAATCAGATATTATCCCAGATTCTGTGTTTTCTTTGTTTTCAAGAATAAATATTTGTATTAATTAATTTTGTGTTTTTAGGTAATAAATAAAGTTCGGAGATTCCTAGGAGCCAAAAGAGCAGAGGATTGGAGACGAGCATCTATGGAGCAGAAAGCCAAAGCCCGCGCGCGCATCAGGAGCAAACCATTTACAAGACATGGACCCAAGCTATCCAAGACCCGCGACCCGGATCCGAGCCCGTTCACCCTGAGCCGTTGAGATTTCTATCTCCCACATCCAACGGTCGCTGCTTCCACGTGCATCGAAGTTTGCTGCTCCCGCTCAACATCAAACTGCTTGATTCTCTTTGAGCCGTTAAGATCTCACTCATCCATATCCAATGGTCGCTCCTGCTTGAACATCATTACTCACTGTACCCGCTCCACAGCAAATCTGCCTATCCCCTTGTTGATGGTGGTTTTTAGACAAGGGGTAAAATCGTAAAACCCCATGACCTAGTGTTACCCACAACACATTAACTAAGAGCATTTAACTCAGGTGTAAATAATTAATAGGGGTATTTTTTTCAAAATACCGTTAGGGTTTTCAAATACGGAACCCTAATTCCAAAACCAAGCCGCACTCTGCGCACCATGGCAAAGAATGCCAAACCAAGCCGCACTCTGCGCACCATGGCAACCATGCCAAACCAAGCCGCACTCTGCGCACCATGGCAGCAATGCCAAACCAAGCCGCACTCTGCGCACCATGGCAGCAATGCCAAACCAAGCCGCACTCTGCGCACCATGGCAACCATGCCAAACCAAGCCGCACTCTGCGCATCATGGCAACCATGCCAAACCAAGCCGCACTCTGCGCACCATGGAAGCAATGCCAAACCAAGCCGCACTCTGCGCATCATTGGCAACAATGCCAAACCAAGCCGCACTCTGCGCACCATGGCAACCATGCCAAACCAAGCCGCACTCTGCGCACCATGGCAACCATGCCAAACCAAGCCGCACTCTGCGCACCATGGCAGCAATGCCAAACCAAGCCGCACTCTGCACACCATGGCAACAATGCCAAATCTCCAAGCCGCTATGCCTTTGGCACACGCCAAATATAGCGCCCTAGGCTTGCAAGACTTGCAACTAGGTCAACATGGCCGCACGTGCCATTGGCACATGCCAATACAAGCCGCAAGCCATATTCCAAGTCGCTATGCCATTAGCACACGCCAAATATAGCGCCCTAGGCTTGCAAGACTTGCAACTAGGTCAACATGGCCGCACATGCCATTGGCACATGCCAATACGTGCCGCAAGCCATATTCCAAGTCGCTATGCCATTGGCACACGCCAAATATAGCGCCCTAGGCTTGCAAGACTTGCAACTAGGTCAACATGGCCGCACGTGCCATTGGCACATGCCAATACGTGCCGCAAGCCATATTCCAAGTCGCTATGCCATTGGCACACGCCAAATATAGCGCCCTAGGCTTGCAAGACTTGCAACTAGGTCAACATGGCCGCACATGCCATTGGAACATGCCAATACGTGCCGCAAGCCATATTCCAAGTCGCTATGCCATTGGCACACGCCAAATATAGCGCCATAGGCTTGCAAGACTTGCAACTAGGTCAACATGGCCGCACATGCCATTGGCACATGCCAATACGTGCCGCAAGCCATATTCCAAGTCGCTATGCCATTGGCACACGCCAAATATAGCGCCCTAGGCTTGCAAGACTTGCAACTAGGTCAACATGGCCGCACATGCCAATATGCCAATTGTGCCGCAAGCCATATTCCAAGTCGCTATGCCATTGGCACACGCCAAATATAGCGCCCTAGGCTTGCAAGACTTGCAACTAGGTCAACATGGCCACATGCCATTGGCACATGCCATTGGCACATGCCAATACGTGCCGCAAGCCATATTCCAAGTCGTTATGCCATTGGCACACGCCAAATATAGCGCCCTAGGCTTGCAAAACTTGCAACTAGGTCAACATGGCCGCACATGCCATTGACACATGCCAACACGTGCCGCAAGCCATATTCCAAGCCGCTATGCCATTGGCACACGCCAAATATAGGGCCTAGGCTTGCAAGACTTGCAACTAGGTCAACATGGCCGTACGTGCCATTGGCACATGCCAAACACACACGCTGGTAGCCTAACTTGCAAACCGTGCAACCTACCACCAAGGCATTCCGCACATGCCATTGGCACATGCCAAACACACACGCTGGTAGCCTAACTTGCAAAACCATGCAACCTACCACCAAGGCATTCCGCACATGCCATTGGCACATGCCACATGCGCCATTAGCAGCACCACTTGCACTCAAGGCGCAACCAACGAGATATCAACACAAAACTGGGATGCTTCTTTAGGGTTTTGGTTTGGCGGTCACAAAGATGCGGCGTACACAACGCTCACAATTAAGAAAGCGTGAATAGGAATAAAGCGGTCAAATAAAAGAGGAAATAATGGTGAAAAACGTTTTCACCCATTAAACCATGCGGTTACCACCTCCTCCCATTATTTCACCCTTTACTCTCTTCCTTCATGAGGCCCGGGTACGTTTCAATCTCGACTTGTATAAATAGGTCTTACCTATTTCCACCAGACAACAAGTCTCGGTCAGGAGAAATATACTACACTTAAACTCTCAGAAAGGCAACTTTGCAAGCTCTCTCAAAAGCTTCCATCTCTTGCAAGCTTCCTAAGCTTTCACTTTCTGATACAAGTCGAGATACTACTCTCCTCAACACATTTCTTTGCTTCCCTCCCTAAATCAACCCTTCTCCTCCACTTTGTGGCCGAAGCAAGTCTGGAACGGCCATTTCTTGGTTTAGGCCGGACTTGTACAGATCGATCTCTCGAACCTATAAAGTGCTCACGTGCAGCACATTTGTTTAGGGTTTGAATCAGTTTCTCACTCACCCACCAAAATTACCGAAACCATCGAAACGATTTTCACCCATAAACAATTGGCGACCACAATGCGGAGGATTGATCTATCGGCTACAATGTCGATCTGTCGATCTCGTTCTTCACCCAGATGTCAAGATGGTAGGGGAAGGCGACTCGATCCGACTCAACTACTAGACGACCCGGTTACCAGTTGCAAAAACTACACGAGAAAACTGGGGACTCGTTGAAGATGCCACCAGCGATTGGGGACTTGCGACTCAGTCCGACTCAACTACCAGACGACCCGGTTACTAGTTATAAAAACTACACAAGAAACTGGGGACTTGCCGAAGATGATACCACTCGATCCGACTCAACTACCAGACGACCCGGTTACCAGTTGCAAAAACTACACGAGAAAACTGGGGACTCGCCGAAGATGCTATCAACGATTGGGGACTTGCTTGACGATGCTACCAAAGAAAAGCCGCCTTTTATATGGAGAGGGGCGTGTTCACAAAAACCTATGAAGTTAGTAAATTTAGACACAAAGACATACGATCTGTTTTTAGGCTCTTAGTAAAACCGTCATACTACTGAGTATTGTGCCTATTGCTAGCACACACTTTCATAAAAGCAATATTCCTTTCCCAAAACATAATCAGAGTCATTTTATCAAAACCATTCATCCCAGAAATAATCCAATATCCT
Source organism: Papaver armeniacum (assembly GCA_023531295.1). Lineage (NCBI taxonomy): Eukaryota > Viridiplantae > Streptophyta > Magnoliopsida > Ranunculales > Papaveraceae > Papaver > Papaver armeniacum. Next base: position 139,798 of record JAJJWW010012024.1, on the reverse strand, counting down.
CAAAAGCTAACATTTATCTATCAACCCAAGAAATCCAGGAAGACAAAAACCATAAACCAGGCGCTTTGTTTGCCTTTCAAAAAAAAAAATTCACCTACCCGTACATACCTACTTTGCACAATAACAATTACACTGTCACTATTAGCGTACGTTACTACAAAGTGACATTTGAAGAATTATTTATGATGAAGTATTTCCACAAGTTTATGAAAGGCATACCTATGGCTACGGTTTACGCCAGCACAAGAAAACAATAAAACAAATTGAAAGAGAAACGCTGGAGTACATAGCTGGGATATGCTTGCCCACTTTGTCACTACCGCTAACACCATGACGTGATAACAAAGATACGAGGTAAAAAGGGGAGCCAACCCATTTCATAAGCATAACACTTTTTGAATTTGAATAAGGAAAGGATTTCCTGTTTGAGCTACGTATGGGAAGAGGCAACTGGGCCCGCATGAACAAGTCCAAGCCACGCCAAGCCAGCACCGTGCCAAGCCAATGGTCCACACCATACCGAAATCCAAGCCAGCGTCCATACCAAGTCAGCGCCCATTCCAAGACGATCCAGCGCCTACCAGACGCGTTTACCGGATGCGTTTACCTGACGCGCATGCCAGCGTTTGCCAGAAGCGTTTTCCAGAAGCGCTTGCCAGACGCGCTTGCCAGGCACACATGCCGCACGCGCATGCCAGCCGCAGTACCACACTCTGTGCTAACAGTTCGCATCCTTCCAGCGCTAACATCTTGCGCCCTTCCATCACCATCCTCGCCCTTCGAAACAACGCCATGGCTCCAGCACTTGGTGATCAAAACCGTGTCATCTCTGCACGATACACTTACGATCACCAGAACCAGAGCCACTTCCGCCACCCCAACGGTTCTTCAAGCATGGCAGCTCCAACCGTCACCAGAGATGCTACTCCACCATCAGGGCAAGATACTCGGAAGATCCTAAGAAGCCGACCTCCTTGTAGCGCCGTTGATTTGATGAAAAGACAAAAGATACTTCAAGCAGACGCGCGTTTATAGATGAAGAGGCTCGCGTTGCTCTCGAGCGACCAGAGAAGGGGATAAGCAATCCAATTTCATCACACGTGAAGATCAGCAAAGACTTCTCCAAAATTGAAAGCAAGGGAAATCAACAACTCTCCTGAGTTCACGGAGACCCTTCCCTCGTCAAGACCCGCACAATGGGAACTTCGCCCACAAAGTCGTACATGCCTATCATGAAACAAGTTGTGTGGGATTCTATGTTTCTCCAAGGCGTAGCGTCAAGACATATTTGCACCCCTCAACCGCACTACATCAGAAAGCAAAGCGTTTCCATCCAGGGAAGCCGTTCCCAAACCCCAACCTCTCATAGGAAGAACGATCGATAGATGGAACCTGGGACTCCTAACCTCTCGCTCTCTTGAGGGATGTCGAGTTTGACAGAACGTGACGCGGTCTCCGACTTCAAAATGGTAACCGTCAAGGCTCGAGAGTTGCAAGACGTTGTTTTAACGTTCTTCCGTAAGTAGCTCCGCATCAACGTTCTCTCCGTAAGTAGCTACACATCAACGTTCTCTCCGTGGTAGCTACACATCAACGTTCTCTCCAGAAGTAGCTACACATCAACGTTCTCAAGCAGCGGCTTCTCATCAACGTTCGCTTCAACGCCACTCCTTCCCCGCAAAGGGTCATGCCGCCACACTCCCAGCCGAGCTCCACCGCAGTAGCAATTACTACAAGTATGGAAACACGTAAACCATACTTGAGGACGGAAGATATACATGGGATCCCTTCACCGTCAAAGCTACGAAGAACAGTCCACCAAAAATCCGTACCCACAACAAGGTCCTCTACTCTTCAAGGGTGCAGCAAAGAACATCATCACCTCTCTGTATAGAAGACGCCTTCAACACTTTACGAGGCCGCGGAGGATCCCGAGCCTGCACTATCCAGAATATGTCATCATGTAATTTCTGAGCATCCTAGTGTCACATCCAGAAGAGTACGATAGGCTTATATCAAATCCCGTGGAGGGGGGATTCAAGGTGATATAATGAAAGTAGGTCATGCATGGGGACTACCAAATAAAGATGCTTTCACTCCCCTCAACCAGGTTATTACTGATTTCAACATCATCACTATCGAGGTTTTACGAGCCACGGGAATTTCTCAACATGAATCCGTACATGTGCACCTAAAACTCCAAAAGCATGCCAGAAGGTTACATTCACGTGTTCATACATTCCATCATATCAAACCGAAGTATGACCGGGGACTTCTCGCTGCATCCCATTTCGTAAGATAGATCCCTAAATCAGCGTCCTCCAAGTCTGCAGCAGTCAATAAGGACGGATTCGAAGGAAGGGGAACGACTAGGTCATCCTCGTCGATAACACTGACGCATGCTCCAACAGGATATCTCTGCACAAAAGGGAAATTTTCCATTTATACAACAAGCGGCGGTAAAGTGTACGACAGTCCTCCAAAGAAGAAGAAAACATACCGGTATGATTTTCTTAACCCAAATAACCTTTGTTGGGATGCTCATGCAAGAGTCAGACCTCGCGCCTTTATCTCGGAGAACTCCGACTGGTTAGAAGATGATTCGAATCTGCGTGACATGACAAAGAGAGAAATTCAACAAGAAGAACCTTTTTCTCAAACGAGGGAGATGATGCAGTTGCGTTGGGTTTGAATACAGAACCTTTAAAAAGGAAAGGAAGCAATGAGGGACATAACGCTTCCAGATTTTTTGGCATGAACGATGCCCTAATCGAAGCCGCGCGTGAAGGAAACGCAAAATAAGGAAACTTTGCTATCTGTAGAAACACCTACTCCCTCCTTGTTCACACCGATCCCATCAAGTCACGTCAGCAAGCACGCACATCTTCCCTACCTTGCGCCGGTCCCACCAGCTAGCACACTCAGTTTCCCAATTCACGCCAACTTCCCAACGTCGCCCCAAGCTGCACCGGCCCCACCAATTGTACCGACCTGCAAGCACACACGGCTTTTACACTTTGCGCCGGTCCCACCAGATAGCACACTCAGTTTCCCAATTCACGCCAACTTCCCAACGTCGCCCCAAGCTGCACCGGCCCCACCAATTGCACCGACCTGCAAGCACACACGGCTTCTACACTTTACGCCGGTCCCACCAGCTAGCCAACTCAGTTTCCCAAATCACGCCAACTTCCCAACGTCGCCTAAGCTGCATCAGTCCCAAAGAATTATGCCACCTCCCGATTTGTGCAAAACTACCGTGAGGCAAGGATTCCAAATCCTATTTATAAAAGGTCGACAAGCCTCTTTCAATTTTCTTTACGGTTTGCTCATTAATAGTTTGTCACCATCTTATGCTTACCTCGCAACAAAGCCCCTGTTCCGAGCTAAGCGGGGACTTAATGTTGATGGTGGTTTTTAGACAAGGGGTAAAATCGTAAACCCCATGACCTAGTGTTACCCACAACGCATTAACTAAGAGCATTTAACTCAGGTGTAAATAATTAATAGGGGTATTTTTTCAAAATACCGTTAGGGTTTTCAACACGTAACCCTAATTCCAAAACCAAGCGGCACTCTGCGCACCATGGCAAAGAATGCCAAACCAAGCCGCACTCTGCGCACCATGGCAAAGAATGCCAAACCAAGCCACACTCTGCGCACCATGGCAAAGCAATGCCAAACCAAGCCGCACTCTGCGCACCATGGCAGCAATGCCAAACCAAGCCGCACTCTACGCACCATGGCAACCATGCCAAACCAAGCCGCACTCTGCGCATCATGGCAACCATGCCAAACCAAGCCGCACTCTCGCACCATGGCAAAGAATGCCAAACCAAGCCGCACTCTGCGCATCATTGGCAACAATGCCAAACCAAGCCGCACTCTGCGCATCATTGGCAACAATGCCAAACCAAGCCGCACTCTGCGCACCATGGCAACCATGCCAAACCAAGCCGCACTCTGCGCACCATGGCACCATGCCAAACCAAGCCGCACTCTCAAGCACCATGGCAAAGAATGCCAAACCAAGCCGCACTCGCACACCATGGCAACAATGCCAAATCTCAAGCCGCTATGCCTTTGGCACACGCCAAATATAGCGCCCTAGGCTTGCAAGACTTGCAACTAGGTCAACATGGCCGCACGTGCCATTGGCACGTGCGGCCAAATATAGCGCCCTAGGCTTGCAAGACTTGCAACTAGGTCAACATGGCCGCACATGCCATTGGCACATGCCAATACGTGCCGCATATTCCAAGTCGCTATGCCATTGGCACACGCCAAATATAGCGCCCTAGGCTTGCAAGACTTGTAACTAGGTCAACATGTCCGCACATGCCATTGGCACATGCCAATACGTGCCGCAAGCCATATTCCAAGTCGCTATGCCATTGGCACACGCCAAATATAGCGCCCTAGGCTTGCAAGACTTGCAACTAGGTCAACATGGCCGCACATGCCATTGGCACATGCCAATACGTGCCGCAAGCCATATTCCAAGTCGCTATGCCATTGGCACACGCCAAATATGGCGCCCTAGGCTTGCAAGACTTGCAACTAGGTCAACATGGCCGCACATGCCATTGGCACATGCCAATACGTGCCGCAAGCCATATTCCAAGTCGCTATGCCATTGGCACACGCCAAATATAGCGCCCTAGGCTTGCAAGACTTGCAACTAGGTCAACATGGCCGCACATGCCATTGGCACATGCCAATATGTGCCGCAAGCCATATTCCAAGTCGCTATGCCATTGGCACACGGCAAATATAGCGCCCTAGGCTTGCAAGACTTGCAACTAGGTCAACATGGCCGCACATGCCATTGGCACATGCCAATACGTGCCGCAAGCCATATTCCAAGTCGCTATGCCATTGGCACACGCCAAATATAGCGCCCTAGGCTTGCAAAACTTGCAACTAGGTCAACATGGCCGCACATGCCATTGACACATGCCAACACGTGCCGCAAGCCATATTCCAAGCCGCTATGCCATTGGCACACGCCAAATATAGCGCCCTAGGCTTGCAAGACTTGCAACTAGGTCAACATGGCCGTACGTGCCATTGGCACATGCCAAACACACACGCTGGTAGCCTAACTTGCAAACCGTGCAACCTACCACCAAGGCATTCCGCACATGCCATTGGCACATGCCAAACACACACGTTGGTAGCCTAACTTGCAAAACCATGCAACCTACCACCAAGGCATTCCGCACATGCCATTGGCACATGCCACACGCGCCATTAGCAGCACCACTTGCACTCAAGGCGCAACCAACGAGATATCTACACAAACTCGGGGATGCTTCTTTAGGGTTTTGGTTTGGCGGTCACAAAGATGCGCGGCGTACACTACGCTCACAATTAAGAAAGCGTGAATAGGAATAAAGCGGTCAAATAAAAGAGGAAATAATGGTGAAAAATGTTTTCACCCATTAAACCATGCGGTTACCACCTCCTCCCATTATTTCACCCTTTACTCTCTTCCTTCATGAGGCCAGTAGTACGTTTCAATCTCGACTTGTATAAATAGGTCTTACCTATTTCCACCACGACAACAAGTCTCGGTCAGAGAAATATACTACACTTACACTCTCAGAAAGGCAACTTTGCAAGCTCTCTCAAAAGCTTCCATCTCTTGCAAGCTTCCTAAGCTTTCACTTTCTGATACAAGTCGAGATATTACTCTCCTCAACACCTTTCTTTGCTTCCCTCCCCAAATCAACCCTTCTCCTCCAATTTGTGACCGAAGCAAGTCTGGAACGGCCATTTCTTGGTTTAGGCCGGACTTGTACAGATCGATCTCTCGAACCTATAAAGTGCTCACGTGCAGCACATTTGTTTAGGGTTTGAATCAGTTTCTCACTCACCCACCAAAATTACCGAAACCATCAGAAACGATTTTCACCCATAAACACCCCTACACCCATCGACCACACCACTTCTCTTCTCCCATTTCTCTTTCTTTCACCCGACAGAGCTTGCAGAGCTCCCATCCCTCTTCTTCCCCATTTGCAGAACCACCTCACCACCACCATCTCCTTCTCCTGACAGAGCCGCCACAGCCACCTTCACCTATTCCGCCGCACCTAAGTCGTGGTTATCTCTCACATAGCTTCTCATAACCCTAGAAGCTAAGTTAGAGATAAACAAGACTAGGGTTTTCTCCAACACCACAAGCAAGCTACCAAAGCCGAATTGACAGAAGAGAGAAGTGATTCAGAGAGTATGGGCGTTTGGGTATGGTTTAATTTCTGTTTTTGAATTAAATTAGGGTTTGGGGAACTGCATGTATAAATAGGTTTGAGATGTGTTTGAAAAACCTTATGCCAGGCTAGCGGAGCACCAATTTAGGTTTAATTGTAGGATAATTGTTGTTTTTGATGTTTTAATTTAGTTTGCTAGGTTTCAATGAAACCCTAATTCACCGTTATGATTTCAACTTTGCTTGAGTGTTCTTGAGTGCTTAATTTTATCAGATAACTTCAATTCTAACACCTCAATGCTTTTCTCTCACAATGCATGCCAAGTATACATTGTAGTTAGGTTATATCTGTGTTGAGTGTGTTTCAGCTCTTGCTTCAATCATTATTGCTAATTCTCTTGACTAGTTGAGCTTAATTAGACAACTAGTGCTCTAGGTTAGTACCTTAGCTGTTAATTGAAGAATCACTAGGAGAAACTCCTTAGATAGGTGGTAGAATTGACAAACTACCCTTGTCTGCCACAGAACAAGAATACTCCAACTAGTTGACACACAACATGATTTAGAGGTGGATTTGATAATCCCAAAGACCCATTTATTCTCACCGTTGTATTTCATTTATTTCATTGTCATAACTTCATCTCAAATCGCATCGACAACAACCAATATTGTGTTACAATTCTCTCGAACTCGCCTAGCAAGCCTTTGATCACACACAGCACCACAAGTCTATGTGGTTCGACTCGTACTTGCCCTGTCTTACAAACTAGACACCGTGCACTTGCGGTTATAACAAGTAGGCATAAAATCTAAACACATCTTCTCAGCCTACCACAAGCCTAGTAAATATAAGAGGAAGGAAATACCGTAAAGCAAACCTGAAATAGGAAATATACCTCTTTTGCCTTCTCGGGCCACTTAAATTCCCAAGGACGATAGTTTGCGAGATTCGCATGGAGTGTATGCGAACCTGCAATATAAGGTCCGCTCAAAAACAGAGGAACAACCCACCACTTCTCATCCTTGGAATACCTAGGAACATTATTTTTGCCCGAGTGCCAGTCAGTATCTTGCATAAGCAGTTTATCACTGGAAATATTATCTTTTCTCTTCAATCGAGCACCCCAGCGAGATTTATCATTTCTCATATTTATTACTTCATAATTTTCGAAAACGTTTTCTACAGTATATTTCTCAGCGACTATTCCTAATGTAGTTGCGGGAAATCCCACACTACACCCCTTACTCAATTTTGCTTAATTAATTCATTGAAAGATGTAAGATCAAGAATATTTATTGATTGAATTCATGAAGTGTTTACACAGGAAAATAGAATTACACTTAGAAGTTAAAACACTCTTAAACTTTCTCTCTCCTAATGACTTGCTCAACAATTCCCCCCAAAAAGATCCCCCCTTTCAACAGACTCATTGTGCCCTTTATATAGGGTAATACATAATGGATGACAGCTAAGCTATCCTTTATTTTCGGGAATGTCTCGCGAAGTGTCGCAAATGCACGAATATTCATTCTCGCGACACTTCTTAACTCTCGCCAGGTTTTGTGTCTTCCAATTGTTTTGTTTGCCGTTATTCATTGCGTCGTTTATTTTAGCTATCTGCGACTGCCTCGCGACACCGTCGTTTATTAATCCCGCGAGCCTTGTACATTGCGATATTATGATCCTACATCTTGCCTCTTTTTCCTTAAATATTGCTTGGAGAGCGATCTTTAAGGAAAACCTGTTGTTGTAGTATTCTTTGATCTTTGTTGATGAAGGAACGAGCGGAAGAATATTGGACTTGAAAAGTACGTACTTGCCTCTATTCTTTTGTGAAGTTCCGAAGCTTCTTTGTAATATATATACGAAGTGTCATTTCTTGCCTCTTGAATTACAGAAAATAATCAATTTCGCAAGCTATTCTCGCCTATTAGAAAATATGTTGTATATTTGGATTCTACTAAAGTTCTTTTCGTCTGGCTTCCTTGGATTTAGTAGTGACCGTTTACACGTGTCTATACTTACCTCTTTTACCGGTGCATTTAATGTTAACCGGTCATAACATTTTTTTTCTCATCTATTTATAGGAGCATCCCCTGTAAAGAATTTTCCTTTTCCTTTTCATCTTCTTCATCGTCTCGCAAGTTCTTCTTCTTCTTCATCGTTACGCAAGTGTTTGCCTATTATTGTCTCTTACCGTCTTCTTCACCATTTTTGCTATTCCCTAGCAGTTGTTACTCTCATGGCGTCCGTGTTTGTTAATTTTGCCATATCTGGCTGATTTTGTGGTTGATCAAATTAGCTTTTCTTGTTGAAATCACACCGGTATGATTAACTTTGTAATTCTCTTTACGCCATTGTTGTTTAGCAAGAACCAACCCGAACTAAGTTTACCGTGAAGGACCCTCTTCTTTCTTTGGGCTCGCCACCAAACCTACTTCGCAACAAGAATCCCTCACGCAACAAAAGCCCTCTTCGCGAGCAAAATCTATGGCTTCAAAGATATCTGCGAGTGACAAGGTATCTAAGAAACATTTGTTTTTATTAACAATGCATTGTTGCCTCTGTTTCTTATTTAATTTGTCATTCGCAGGATGATAAAACTACTGGTAATACTCCCAAAAGGCTTCGCTACTCTAAACCTGTTACCCCCAACGTTCCATTTCCTTCATTCACATCTTCGTCTCTCCGTCGCTGCGAAATCTTCGCAAGATAATTTTGTGCCTCTTTCTTCTAGTAACATTACTAGCGACAATATTTCTATACCTCAACTCCTCATAGACCAAGTTCCTTACAACTGTCCTACTACAAACGATATTATACCTCCTCCTGCTATCAATGTCCCTGCCATTTCTCCAATCACTTCTCTCCCTGAAACCTCCTCTTCTCATGAGGTTCCTTTGACAAAAGACGACTCATCTTCTTTGTTTGAACAAATTCCTCTAACTCAAGGAAAATGGAGGGGATAGATGTGGCCTTTAAGGTCCTTTCTGATCTCGTGAATGATGCCAAAAAGACTTCTGCTGATCCTGTCAAATCCAATGTCTGCGAGATTTTAAGTAAGCATCTTGGTCCTGATAGGATCTCGCAAGCATCTTTAGTTCAAGAGATTAATAAGTCAAGGACGATCTCCAAGTTATGGTCAGAAATGTAATAATCTCCACCTTGAAAATCAAAAATTTCTCAAGTATCTCACTAGATCGTGATAATCTTCGCAAGAAGAATGAAGAATTAAAAGGTATGCTCTCGCCACCCCCTTTTTTTTTTTTTTTTTTTTTTTTTTTTTTTTTTTTTTTTACAACTCAAACCCTTGCTCGTCCTCCAAGTATTAAAACAGAAACGAATAATGGAGATATATCGATTTTAGAGTCTATCGTTGAAGAAGTTCGAGTTGAAAGAGATGCTTGGATGGAGCAGTATAATCTCTTAGATAATCTTCATACCTATGCAGCTGATCAAATAAATAACTTGTCTAAAGAGAATTTTGATTTATCACAAAAGCAAGACTCATTAAGTAATGACTTATCTCGCCTCTCTTATTCTTTGACTAAAACTAATTTGGAGTTGGAAACTTTATCGATGAGAATCGAACTCTTTCACAAGAGAAACGTTCTCTGTTGAATAAGGTGGCGATCTACTCAACAAGTGTGATGCTTGTCAAAAACTATGCAAAGAACAAGAACAGGCCATTCATACTTTGAAAAATCAACTTGAAGAGAGTTCCACCGAGAGAGATAAACTTATTCAAGGTAGAATAACTTTGAGTGTAAAAGCGAAGCAATTCCAGAACAATGCACCAAATTAGAAAAATCCAACTCTACTCTCGCCACCGAAAATTCCATACTTGTTTCTAATGACAAGAAATTGCGATCTCGATTGAAAGGTTTAGTTGGAGACTCATTTGATGATGCCATGGACTGTCTGGGAATAACTTCGCGCTTTAATTCAACAACTTACTCTTCAAAAGGAAGGTAGTCAAATTATTTGACTACCTTAATTCATTTATTTCACAAATTTTTAATTATTCTCGAAAGTTCCAAAGATCCGTTGTAAGGATCTCTTTTAATCTTTTCTTGCGTATTTATTATGCGATTCTGAGAAGAAGCTTCGCGCCACGTCGTTTCTACTCTCAAATCGATTATTCCAAAATTCGCAAAGAAAATGGATTACTCGCTTCCTCCCTCGCTCGTTCTCGCGATCGTGCGAACGTAGATTTGATTACATGTTCGATCAGAAGACATAGACAGTAAAACCGTCAAAAAGCGCTCGCTTCGTCAATTCCCCCTCAAAGCGGAAATCCTCGTGAATGAGATTTTACTGTCTAAGTCTCTTGATCCTATACATGTTGATCCTCTGGAAGTAAGTGACGATGAAGTCCCTAATTCTCCTGATAGTGATTATAATTATGAAAGCGGCGAAGATCTCCCTAATAAGGAAGTCATCGATGAAGATCCGAATAGAAAAATTTCTGATGAGAATCCAGCAACTGGCGAGAACAAAGGTGATGAAAACATTTCTGAAGAAAATCCATCAATCATGGATGTGAAGCTGATAAAGGCGCAGAAAAGTCTCAACCATCCTCTGTATTTGATAATGCAGATGTAGAGAGTTAAATTCCCTTTGTAATTTGTTAGAATTCCTTTTCGTTTGAATGACTTAACTCTTTTGATTAAGTAATTTCCATATTTCTTTCTTCCTTTCTTAGTTAAGACCACCTTGCGAGCATGTTTGCTCATTGAATTTTTTATTAAGTAAATCCATCCCAATCAGGGGTTTGAATTTAATTCTTCTCACTGCGACAAAGTCGCAGGCCGCCTTTACATTTTCATGCAGAGGCCCATTGACTTTGCCTTATCATTTTTGTGTGGTCTTCCAAGTTAGACCTCCCTAATTAGAGGTCTTCCCCTGCCACTTTTCATCGCGACAAAATCGCAGGACGTCTTTACACTTGCATGTAAAGACCCATTGATCTTGCCTTATCATTTTCCAAGTATTTTTGCCTCTGCAGGATGTTTTAGTTGCGACAATATGACAGGTCTAGATATCCTTGCGAACATGAAGCCCCATGACATTGCCGTGCGACGAAATCGCGGCAGACGTCCGTACACTGTCGTGTAAAGACCCATTGATCTCGCCTTACCCTCGCGTTAGTATTATTGCCTCTGCAGGATCATTGCACAAATATGACAAGCCTAAATTCTCTTGCGAAAACATAGCCTCATGACATTTGCGTCTGTTTTGACACCCCCCCTAATGGAGAGCGTCGCCCTTATCATCTCCCTGGTTGCCCCTTCAAGGAGGCGAAACATCGGCCATACAAGACTAGCTCCTCCCATCCGGTCTTAACAACAACCAGTTGTTTTCGCAGCCTCTTATCCCTTATACCTATATGGTTTATGGTTACAAGACTGCACCCTAAGTGGAGTTTTCTTCGGGCGAGTGCAACATATGCCAAGACTTGCCAAGAATGGCCAGGGTAGGTTCATCCATCCCGGGCACTCTGGCTCAACCGTGTACCTCGGCGCCTTGAGCATACACTGACTCCTTGGAAGAGACCCTCGGTCGCCCAACCAGGTATAACCTTATATATATAGTTGGGAATCCAAGGTACCTCTCCCGGATAGGCTTTCATGGGCCCCAAATTTTCATGACTCAGGCTTCAGGAGCGGTGTAACCTTCCCCCTGAGCCATGTCGAGAGATACCCCCTTATATGACGCACTTTAGGTCTTACATTTGCCTCTTACGAAATGTTATTCGCGAACTAGGGTGTACGCCATAAAGGTTCGTCCCATTCATTCATTCTTTTATTCAATCATTCTTCATCATTTGCTATTTTGCTTGCGAGATATTCGCCGATTCATTCATTTAATCATTCATTCTCTCTTGTGGTTTTGTTAAGCCATTCATGACTTCTTGTCATTCTTATCGCGAGATCTTCACGGATTTTGCGAAGAAGTACTTCATCTTGATTCATTTTTCCTCTCCCATTTTTACGGGTAATACTTTTTTAAATATAATCTATTCCATGGTCTATCCAATTTTTGTCCCACATCTTTTCCTTCGGGATCCATCACCTATATGCCCTGTACCAACTACCTCTTTGATGATATAAGGTCCATCCCATTTTCTCGCCAACTTGCCTCCACTTTCACGTTGATATATTGGAGTTTCTCGCAACACCAAGTCTCTGGTTGGAACTCACGTATTTTTACACGCTTGTTATATTCTCTAGCCAATCTTGATAATTCTCCATGTGTCGCAATGCCTTTTCTCGTTTTCTTCCAATTCATCCAACTTGATTAGAATGTTGCCTCTGCGCTAAGATTTTTATCCCAGACCTCTTTTTGGTTGTCGGAATCACAACCTCTGTTGGGAGTACTTGCTTCAACTCCATAAGTTAAGCAAAAAGGGGACATTCCCGTGGCTTCTCTTCTAGTTGTATTATAAGCCCATACTGAATTGGGTACTTGTTCGCACCATCCCCTATTGTGTCCTTCCAACTTTTTCTTCAATATATCGGCAATTGTTTTGTTTGTTGCCTCCGCTTGGCCATTAGCTTGTGGATATAATGGAGTTGATTTTCCACATCTTATCTCGAAATGCATTAAGCAAAGAATCTCTATATTTTGCCCTTCAAATTGCTTCCCATTATCAGATACCAATTGTGCGGGGATCCCAAATCTGCATATAATATTTTCAAATATGAAAGTAAAAACATCCTTATCGCGAATGTGCTGGACCGCTTTCACCTCTGCCCATTTTGTGAAATAGTCCGTTGCGACAATTAAGTAGCTTCTTTGTCCTGTTCCCGTAAAAATGGTCCCACAATATCTAAACCCCATTTTCCAAAAGGCCACACACATCTCGAAGAATTTAACGGTGCTCCAGTGCATGTATCTTCTTCCCATGTCTTTGACAATCTTCGCAGCGTCTGGATATTGCTCTCGCGTCCTCATGCATATATGGCCAATAATATCCTTGCGTCTTTGCCTTATATGCCAAAGATCTCCCGCCGCTATGATTTCCTACATCCCCACTATGCAAAGATCTTCAATATGGTTTCTCCTTCTTTCCTTGTTAGACATCGAAGCGAAGGTCCATCAAAAGAACGCCGATAAAGCACGCCATCTCGTAATTCATAATTTGTCGCCCGGCTCTTTAACTTGTGTGCTTCCAATCTATTTCTTGGTACCTCGCCTTTCATTAAGTACGCGTGAAGTTCTACTCTCCAGTCTTCCTCGCGACATTGCATTTCATCTACCACCATCATTATATCTGCTTCTTGTCCCTCCTCTTTATTAATTGATGGCGCCAGTAGCGTCTGTATTTTGATATTCCTCGCAGTTGGGTCTGTCATCAAACTTGATATAAAGGCAAAAGCGTCTGCGAGTCTATTATCTCTCCTTGATATATGCCTCCATTTTATTTTCGGTATCTGTGCTGACAACACTTCTACAAGCTTCCTGTATTTCTGTAGAGATGGATCATTTGTAGCATACTTCTCTGTTATCTGACAAATTGCCAGTTGCGAGTCACTGGTGATCTCACATTCTCCAGTTTCATTTCTATTGCAAATCGTAGAGCATGTATTATAGCTTCGTACTCCGTTTCATTATTGGTAGACTCAAATTCCAATCTAAAAGCAAAAGCTAACTTATTGCCTTCCGCGAAATCACAACAATTCCCACTCCTTTACCTTCTCCATTTGATGATCCATCCACTAATATTTCCCACCTGGTCAGCTCGATTAACAAGTCCTTTGGATCTCCATGCTCTTCTTCTACATCCATCATTTCATCCACCTGCTTCATCTTCCTCCAAAGGAAATTCTCGCGTAAAAGTCTCATGACAACCTGTGACTTGGTTGAAGATAATATTTCATATTTGAGTTTGCAATGGCTTATTTGAGCATTCCATCTTTCGACTCTTCCTGATCTTTTTGAATTTTTCATTACTGACTCAATTGGTACCTTTGTTACCACTCTAACAGTATGTGCCTGAAAATATATGCGAAGTTTAAACGATGCATAAACTAACGCCAGAATTAGTTTTTCAATCTTCGAATAATTTCTTTCTGCAGCATTAAAAGTTTTGCTGATATAATAGATTGGTTTTTCTACTCCTGCGTCCGTTCGCAGTAAAACTGCACTTAAGGCATGCGATGTTGTCGCGAGGTATATTAATAATTCCTCTCCTGGTTCTGCCTTCTGCATAATGGATATATCCATTAAATGCTCTTTGATCCCTTGTAAAGCCTTTTCGCATTCGTCCGTCCACTTAAATTTCGATCCTTTTTTCAGAACACTGAAAAAGTGTTTACACTTATCAGATGACCGCGAGATGAACCTTCCTAGTGATGCTAGCAACCCATTCAGCTTTTGAACATCCTTTACTGTCGCAGGTGTCGGCATATCACGAACTGCTTTTACTTTCTCCGGGTCAACATGTATTCCTTCCTTTGATATAATGTAACCCAAGAACTTCCCTGACGCCACTCCGAAGGTACATTTTTCTGGATTGACTTTGATGTTGAAACGCCTCATTTGTTCAAAAATTTCTTTCAAGTCTCGCACATGATCTTCTCGCCTTTTACTTTTTACTAGCATGTCATCTACGTATACCTCTAATGTTTTATGTATCCATTCTCGCGAATACCTTTTCTACCATCCTTTGATACGTTGCTCCAAAGATTTCGCAAACCAAACGGCATTTTAGTATAGCAAGATAATCCTCTTGGAGCGAAGAAAGCAAGTATGCTCTTGGTCTTCTTCGGCGAGAGGAATTTGATTGTAACCTTTGTATCCGTCCAGCGATGATACTCTTTCATTCCGACGCTGATTCGACCAGCTGTGGAATGTCTGGTAATGGAAAACTGTCTTTAGGGCAAGCCTTATTTAGATCAGTGAAATCAATGCAAATCCTTATTCCCTTGTTCTTCTTTGGAACTATAACCATATTCGCTATCCATTCAGGATATTTTGCTTGTCTAATAATTCCTGCATCCAGCATCTTCTGCAGTTCTTCTTCTATCTGAGGGTGATATGTTGTTGCTATCTTTCTAATTCTTTGTTTGAATGGCTTCACATTTTTATCAATTTCCAACTTGTGACAGGCTACCGATGGATCTATACCAGGCACTTCATCCATATCCCACGCGAAGATATCTTTATAATCTCGCAATAGATCGACGGTCCTTTTCTCTTCATCCACTCCCATGTTAGTTCCAATCTTTAGCATCTTGGGTTTTTCCTTAGTTCCAATATTTACTTCTTTGGTTTGTTCTGCCGCGACGTAACTGGCCTTCGGTTCTCCCATAGGGGTCGGTCCTTTTGGTTCTTTCGCAAGATCATTTTCTTCTCCCGAGATCTCGCTAGGTATGCCTTTCCCTTCCTTCGCTTTTATCATGTAAACTCTGAATTCTTCTTCTTTCTTAGCCGCCTTTGCCATCTTTTTTTGCAATACTTTGACATACTCTTTCGCTTGTTTACTTGTTCTTCGCAACACTTTACTTCATTTTGATAATATATTCTTCCTTTAGCAGCATCCCCTTTGATCTCGCCGATTCCGGTTGGTGTAGGAAATTTGATACATTGATGAAGCGTCGACGCTTCAGCCTTTTATTGCATGTACCCATGGTCTTCCTAGTAATATGTTATACGGTGATTCCATATCCACTACACTCGGCGTCACACTGTGTTTCGATTCCTCCTAACGGAACACGTATTTCTATCTCCCCTTTAACTTTTGTTATGGATTTACCAAAACCTTGAATATTGTATGCCGCGAAAATCATATCTTCGTCTTTATATCCCATCTTTTTGTAAGCGTGATAAAACATGATGTTCACCAGACTCCCTGTATCAATTAAAACTCCATTCACTACCCATGTTTTCACTGTGTTCTCTAATTCCTCTCCTTCCTTATACGCGTTTATTGCGATCACCAATGGAGATGCGTGATCCAAATTTTCTTTAGATATTTCCCCCGCCGTGAATGTTATCTCTCGCTTTTCCCAATCTTTCAAAGGTGAAGTTATTTCTCTATCTGTAATCTTCTTTCCTTCAAAATCTCGTTTGTGTATTCTTCCTCTGATATTTTCATGAAATTCGCTAATCATTACTCTTGTGTCTGTGCTGCATGCCATATCTTTTTCATCCGATTTAAGATTTTCCTTTCTCATTTTCCTGATTCAAACAACTTTAATTACAATCTTCTCTTTTTTACCAATGATCGTCCCTGTTTCTAGCGCATATGTAGTTGCGGGAAATCCCACACTACACCCCTTACTCAATTTTGCTTAATTAATTCATTGAAAGATGTAAGATCAAGAATATTTATTGATTGAATTCATGAAGTGTTTACACAGGAAAATAGAATTACACTTAGAAGTTAAAACACTCTTAAACTTTCTCTCTCCTAATGACTTGCTCAACAATTTCCCCCAAAAAGATCCCCTTTCAATGACTCATTGTGCCCTTTATATAGGGTAATACATAATGGATGACAACTAAGCTATCCTTTATTTTCGGGAATGTCTCACGAAGTGTCGCAAATGCACGAATATTCATTCTCGCGACACTTCTTAACTCTCGCCAGGTTTTGTGTCTTCCAATTGTTTTGTTTGCCGTTATTCATTGCGTCGTTTATTTTAGCTATCTGCGACTGCCTCGCGACACCGTCGTTTATTAATCCCGCGAGCCTTGTACATTGCGATATTATGATCCTACACCTAAACTTGCGAATCTAGGATCTTTGACATCATCAGGATATAAAGATCCCTTGCCAGCGCCACGGTTGGCGAATTCAAGCATTAGACGGATGCAATCACCGCTTAGTTGATAAACAGCTCGCGAGAATTTCTCGTGAGCAAGAATTTCATAGAATAAAGGTATCTCGGGATTGTAGAGAGGAATGGGAAGACCTGCGAGGATTTGACCTAGCGAGACTATGATTTTCTGATCATCACATTGATGATCAGAAAACAACTTTGCAGAAAGTATAGATGAAGATTCTTGATCAGGAATGGTTGATAGGATGAAGCCCTTCTCTTGTAAATTCTTTTGAGCTTCATTAAAAAGGGGTTTGTATGTACGACCAAGTGAAGCCATTTTTAGGGTATGGGAATGATTAGAAAATTGAAGATCAAGAGAAACAAAGAAGGGAAGATTTACAGCAGCAGAAACGCAAATTGCGGAGGAAGAGAAGTTGCAGAGGGAAAATAAAAGAGAAGAAGAGAAGGATGAGAAAACTATTTATAGAGGGAAGAATCCTCGAGAAAACAAATGCATTTAATGCGAGATGGGACGTGAATGGTCAAGAATAAACGGTTGAAAGAGACGTGTCAAGAAAAGAGTGGAAGAAGAAACACCTGTAATAAATTCCGTGTAAAAATACGGGAGTGAAACAGATAAAGACGAACAATTGCGGCATTTCAAAATATTGGTTCTCATGACATTCTCTCCTTCGCAGAGAAGACATGAGAAGAGGCAAGATGTAGGATCAGAATATCGCGACATCAATACTTCGCGAGATTAATAAATGACGACATTGCGAGAGAGTCGCAGGGAAGTAAAATAAATGACGCAATGAATGACGACAGCCAGAACATGAGAAAAATGTGAAGACTCAGCGAAATTTAAGAGTGTTGCGAGAATTGATACATGTACACTTGCGATATTTCGCAAGACATTCCCGAAAATAAAGGACAACTTAGCTTTCATCCACTGTGTACTACCCTATATAAAGGGGTGAGTAAGTCTTTTGTAGGGGAGAGTTCTTTTTGAATTGTTAAGAAAGTTTGGAGGAGAGAGAAAGTTTTAGAGTGATTGTAATTCTTTAACTCATTTCTATCTCATATTGTAAAGATTCAAGTATTCAATCAATAGAAATCATAATCATTGATATTAAAATGACTTAATTGTGTATATTCTAGTGAGGGGTGTTGTAGGATTCAAATATCGCACAACATATTCTCTTAGCGTGCGAGATTCAATTATTTTCTTAACTCGCGAGAGTGTCTCGAGAGAAGGAAGCAAGGCTCGAGAGAGTGTCTCGAGAGAAGGTAGAAAGACTCGCGAGAATGTCTCGAGAGAAGGTAGCGAGAGCCTGCGAAATCATTAAAGGGCTCGCGAGAATATGAGCTGTATGTGAGCTGTCATCCACTATGTAAACACCTATATAAAGAGGAGAGCAGGAGAGAGAAAGGGGAGGAATAATTTTGGGAGGACACTTTTAGGAGGAGAGAGATATTTTAGAGAGAGATTTATTTTCTTTATCATCTTCTTCCCCAAATAATTAGATCTAGGGCTCTAGAAAATATCCATTAATGGAGATTTCCAATGTAATATTAATGTAACCTCAACAATCATAGTGAAGAATCGTGGATGTAGATCACATTGATCGAACCACGTAAAAAATCTTATGTGTCTATTTAAATTTCTAGCACTTATATTTTGAGATTTAGGTGATTAATAAGTTTAGATCTAGAAATTATTATCAAGATATAGTGAGGGGTGTAGTGTGGGAAATCCTGCTACTACATATGCGCTAGAAACAGGGACCTAATCTTGTTGGTTCAAGAAAGTTTAGAAAAATCGGCTATTGTTGGTGAAGAATTCAACTGGATCTATAAACTTAACACGGAGATCAATTCCCTTCCTATTTCTTTAATTTTTCTTTTTAAAATCTTAGATCTGGTGGTTTACACCCATTATTTTGGGGAGAAAGCAAAATTATTGAAGACACAAAGAGGGATGGACGAGAACGTCGTCATGTCAATACAAGAATAGCGAAGCAAGAAGATGCCAAGTTTTAGCTTACCTCGTCAAAATTTTATCTGAAGGAGAAAATAGTGAAGCAAAACTAAAGTCAGTTCGTTGAGGAGTAACCAGCGAAGAAAAGGAGAAAACAAGAAAGTAAAGAATATTAAAATCCATTAGCAACATGAAGGAATCAAAAGCTCCAGGGAAATTTCTCTTAAACTAGGATACCAACAGAGGAGAAACAACAAAGGACTAAGACAGCAATGTCATTGCTTGTCAATAGCATCAGTTTAGGCGAAGACAGCTCAGTCGATAAAGGAAGAAGATTAATGATTTATTCACTAAGAACTTCATCAACAACACAAAGAAAGGCTAAGAGAGTTACTGGGTTTATATTTCTGCGAATCTATTTTATGTTAAAGATTTTACCGGGCTTATAAAGAAAAACTGTTTGTGGCAAAACTATTCTGTCAAAGTACAGACACGGGCAAAGAAGTCATCATCAATGACTGTTGCGAAGAAACGCGCAACATAAAGTTGTTCATGGAAATTACTGAGGAGACGTCAGGGAAAAATAATCAGGAACATCCAAAGATAACGAAGAGAGAGTTTAGACGAAGGAAAGGACTTGATGCATGTGGACATAAAACAAGGAATTCTGATGAATTAAAGTAAAGTAGGGACGAAAGGGAAGCTCACATAAAGAAAAACTAGGAATTTGTTTCAACACAAACAGTGACGAACAGATTGAGAAGAGAGCTCCTGCGAAGAAACAGAGTGGAAAAGCTTCTATGAAGAAATAGAGTGACAGTACAGGAAGGTACCAAATTTGAAGCTCGCGGCAGAGGAAAAAGCATAAGGAATGGCAAGAGTTAACCAACCATGACCAAAACTTACAGGAAGAAGAAGAGCAAGCTTGGAGCAAAAGAGATTATGGAAGAAGAGTTGGTCGGATTTAATCTAAGAGAATTGAAACTTTTCAGAGCATTGATGATAGTTCCAGCAAAGATTAATGCTCAGCCAACCAATTCTGCGAGGAAGAGTTTCTACGAGGAGAGTAACAGCTAACCAATTCATTTTGTCAACCAACCATTCCGGCAAAGACAAAAGAGACGAGCTCAGCCATAGACACCAGTTAGTTCGCAAGCAATACCCTAAAACAAAGAACAAAGAAAACTTCATAGAAATACATGTATGCGAAGACATCATATTCATGTATGCGAAAAAGTCAATAGTTCCAGTAGTAAAATTCGTAGCATACGCGAAGATAAAGGTCCTCTCCGCGATGGAAGCCGCAACTCTTGAAATTTGCATATCTCATTAGGTCGGCAGTAAGGAGAAGGGGAACAAGGCCGCAGACTCATGGTATTTTATGGTTCACGACATAAAGAAATAAAACATAACATTAAGGATAAAGCTTCTCACGAAGACTTCTGAAGAGAAATACCATCAAGAAAGACAAACTATTATCACCCCCACGAAGGTTACCTCCAAGCAAATAATTAAGACCAGCAAAATAGCAAAGTAAATCAGCAATGTGTTGATTATCTCGTCAGTTCACTTCGGTAAATCAGACCTTCATCAGCTATTCGCAACTCCACTTTACCAACAATCAGCAAGGAATGAGTTAATCTCAGTTAAGACTTAATAGGCAAAGATGAAATCCCACTTTGTAGAAGATTGGAGACGCCAGATTTCTATTGACTATTCTCAAACAAGCTTACTATTCACAACTGGCGCTAGAGAAGAACAAACGGAGATACAAATGAGAATACATACTACTCGAGGAAGATAGTTAACCCGATCAACAATATTTTTCAGTTAACCGACTCGTAAAAAGAAAGTTCGAACCAGGCAAATTCTATCAACAAAGCAGAAACTTTTGACTAGCAGAGAATACACACAACGCCATCACTCGCGAAGAAAGGGATGATTGCAATTCAATAATGACGAAGGGAAAAACTAGGCGAAGAGGACAATGAAGCTGCGAAGGAAAAGCTAAAAGAGAAGGAAAAGAAAAACGAGCCAAACGCAAGTACAAAGAGAGCAAGTTAAAAGTTAAATCAAAACTCCAGCGAAGGAAAAGAAAGGAGAAGAAAAGATGAAGAAAGAATACACAAAAGAGGGTAATAAGAGAATAGGTCAGAATAACACTATTCTTTCGCAGATATCCGATAACACATTTGGTTCCAAGTGAAGTAAAAATTTGGGTAGTACATGTAGTATATGTTAGTAAGAATGATAAGTAAGAAATACACCAAAGAACATAACAAGAGAAAGGGTGCGAGCAACTTAGCCAATGACAGAATAATGGAATTTTCATGACAGTGAACACCAAACAGAAAAGAAAAATTTAAGAAGATGAAGGATCAAACTGCAGCTGCGGGGAAATATCAACACAGTCAGTTAAAAAATGGACATAAGACGCATCAACAGAAACCCAAATATCACAGGTCAACAATCTGACAAAGAAGAAAAAAGACGCAGCGGAAAATAAATGATAGTCAAGTTGAATAAGAGAGAAAACAAACTTCAGATATAGAAATGTAAAGGGAGACAACAAAATAATGATCTATGCGAATCTTACCGCACTGACACAAACAGAAGATTGGCACAGATGGTGAAGTGAGCAGAGTATGCTTTCATGTTCGCAGGATCGAATCCCAACCTTCGCAGACTTTTTGCATGTTTTTTACTTGAAATGCTAGAGACAAAGATCACATTAAAAGAACGATATGGTCAAATTCTTTCACAAACAAGAACCAGGAAAGTTGGTTAGAGGCAAAGACAATGAACTTGAGGACGCGGGTTCAACTCATATCTCCCGCGAATTTTTATTTTTGGACTATAAGAGCTTCGCAAGCAAATCATATACTTCGCAAGAGACAACAACAGCAAACCACAAAAGCTAAATATGAGAATGATAGAATGAATGAAAAAGATGACTGAAATGAAGAAAAGAATAGAAGAATGAATGAAAGAATGAAGACATGCAAAAATTTTGCACAGAAAATGACAAGAGATTATCAAATATCAGCGAAATTACAAAAGAGCTTATATGCAGAAGAATCAACAAAATAATCAGATAGAGGCAAACCTACTATGACGAAATCAGAATTTCGCAAGAGGCAAAAGTACCTAAAGTGCGTCGTAGTAGGGGATACCTAGTGCATATGAAGAAGAATCAATAAAATAACCAGAATGGGACGAACCTTTATGGCGTACACCCTAGTTCGCGAATAACATTTCGTAAGAGGCAAATGTAAGACCTAAAGTGCGTCATATAAGGCGGTATCTCTCGACATGGCTCAGGGGGAAGGTTACACCGCTCCTGAAGCCTAAGTCATGGAAATTTGGGGCCCATGAAAGCCTATCCGAAGAGGTACCTTGGATTCCCAACTATATATATAAGGTTATACCCTGGTTGGGCGACCGAGGGTCTCTTCCAAGGAGTCGAGTGTATGCTCAAGGCACCGAGGTACACGGTTGAGCCGAGTGCCCGGGATGGATGAACCTACCCTGGCCATTCTTGGCAAGTCTTGGCATATGTTGCACTCGCCCGAAGAAAACTCCACTTAGGGTGCAGTCTCGTAACCATAAACCCTATAGGTATAAGGGATAAGAGGCTGCGAAAACAACTGGTTGTTGTTAAGACCGGATGGGAGGAGCTAGTCTTGTATGGCCGATGTTTCGCCTCCTTGAAGGGGCAACCAGGGAGAAGATAAGGGCGGCACTCTCCATTAGGGAAGTGCCAAAAAAGACGCAAATGTCATGAGGCTTTGTTTTCGCAAGGAGACTTAGGCTTGTCATATTTGTGCAATGATCCTGAAGAGGCAATAATACTAACGCGAGGGTAAGACGAGATCAATGGGTCTTTACACGAAGTGTACGGACGTCCCGCGATTTCGTCGCAAGACGGCAATGTCATGGGGCTTCATGTTCGCAAGAATATTTAGGCCTGTCATATTGTCGCAAATAAAACATCCCGCAGAGGCAAAAATACTTGGAAAATGATAAGGCAAGATCAATGGGTCTTCACATGCAAGTGTAAAGACGCCCCGCGATTTTGTCGCGATGAAAGGTGGGCAGGGGAAGACCTCTAATTAGGGAGGCCTAACTTGGAAGACCACACAAAAATGATAAGGCAAGATCAAAGGGTCATTACGTGAAAATGTAAAGACGTCCCCGATCTTGTCGCAATGATAAAATTCAACGTAAAGCAATGAAGAGATTATACTATTGCATGAGCACAACGCAGAGATAGAGGAAAGATAAGAATGAAGAAATAACTCACTCATTCAACACTTTTTCAACGATTCTACCTTCGTAGATAAAGAACAGAGGCAACAATGGATTACCGAAAAACATCTTATGTTCTTTATTTTCTCGGCAAGAATCATTTCCAAAGAAGATGTTTATCAATGAACAACAAGAATCCTCACCAAAAATGGAATAATGACTTCGCATGAACAGAGGCAATACTTCTTATACTTCAAGGATTAATATTTCTTATCCACTTCGCAAAGTTTCAGAACTTCGCGAAAGAATAGAGCATAGCATGAGGCAAAGAACATGGAGCGGGAGTTTCGCATGATGGATTCACAATACTTTTTATATTTAGAGGATTAAGTACTTCTTATACTTCTCAAAGGATACTTCATACTTCTTATGTATTTCGAGGATTGAGTACTTCTTATATTTCTTCAAGGATACTTCATACTTCGCATACTTCAAGAGATAATACTTCTTATTCACTTCGCAAAGCTTCGAACTTCGCAAAAGAATAGAGGCAAGTACGTACTTTTCAAGTCCAGTATTCTTTCGCTCGTTCCTTCATCAACAAAGATCAAAGATTACTACGACAACGGATTTTTCCTTAAAGATCGCTCTTCAAGCAATATTCAAGGAAAAAGAGGCAAGATGTAGGATTCAAATATCGCACAACATATTCTCTTAGCGTGCGAGATTCAATTATTTTCTTAACTCGCGAGAGTATCTCGAGAGAAGGTAGCAAGGCTCGAGAGAGTGTCTCGAGAGAAGGTAGCAAGACTCGCGAGAGTGTCTCGAGAGAAGGAAGCAAGGCTCGCGAGAGTGTCTCGAGAGAAGGTAGAAAGACTCGCGAGAATGTCTCGAGAGAAGGTAGCGAGAGCCTGCGAAATCATTAAAGGGCTCGCGAGAATATGAGCTGTATGTGAGCTGTCATCCACTATGTAAACACCTATATAAAGAGGAGAGCAGGAGAGAGAAAGGGGAGGAATAATTTTGGGAGGACACTTTTAGGAGGAGAGAGATATTTTAGAGAGAGATTTATTTTCTTTATCATCTTCTTCCCCAAATAATTAGATCTAGGGCTCTAGAAAATATCCATTAATGGAGATTTCCAATGTAATATTAATGTAACCTCAACAATCATAGTGAAGAATCGTGGATGTAGATCACATTGATCGAACCACGTAAAAAATCTTATGTGTCTATTTAAATTTCTAGCACTTATATTTTGAGATTTAGGTGATTAATAAGTTTAGATCTAGAAATTATTATCAAGATATAGTGAGGGGTGTAGTGTGGGAAATCCTGCTACTACAGGTGTAGTGTACGATTTCCTGCAACTACATACAGGATCGTTTTCCAGACGAACAACTTTTCTCGAGTGAAGAATCAACACCTTGGTATGCTGATATAGTGAACTATTTGGTTACAAGGCAAGTACCTAGTACAATGTCTAATTTTCAAAAGCTAAAGCTTAAGAAAATAGCCAAGCGTATGTGTGGGATGAGCCCTACTTGTGGAAATATGGTGCTGATCAAATTATCCTTGAGTGCGTACCAAACTCGAATTTCATCAATTCTATCTTTTTGTCTTTCTTATGCTTGTGGTGGTCACTTTGGTGCAAAACGTCACCGCTCTCAAAGTCCTTGAGAGCGGCTTTTATTGGCCTACCCTATTTGAGGATGCATATGCTTTTTGCAAATCTTGTGATAGATGTCAACGAACGGGCAATCTAGGTGCTCAAAATCAAATGCCACTCAATCCTATTCTCACTGTCGAGATTTTTGATGTGTGGGGCATTGATTTTATGGGTCCTTTTGTTAATTCGAATGGGAAATTTTATATACTTCTTGATGTGGATTATGTTTCTAAATGGGTGGAAGCTAAAGCCACCCCTACTAATGATTCTCAAGTTGTTTGTGAGTTTGTGAAGGAATATATTTTCTCTAGACATGGTACACCAAGAGTGGTTATCAGTGATGGAGGCTCGCACTTCAAGAAATCCTTTCATGCTCTCCTCAAGAAGTACAACATTACACACAAGATTGGTACGCCGTATCACCCACAAACTAGTGGGCAAGCTGAAATTTCTAATCGTGAGATTAAGTCCATCCTTGAGAAAACCGTTAATGCTACACGGAAGGATTGGAGTTATAGACTCAACGATGCACTTTGGGCGTATAGAACAACATATAAGACACCGATTGGTATGTCTCCGTATCGGTTGGTTTATGGCAAAGCTTGTCATATCCCAGTTGAACTTGAGCATAAGGCTTTATGGGCGATAAAGATGTGCAACATGGAGTATGATAAAGCGGGGAAACATAGGCAACTACTAATCAATGAGCTAGAGGAGATACGTAACGATGCTTATGAGAGTTCTCGTATATATAAGGAAAAGACTAAGCTTTTCCATGACAAGATGATTTCTCGGAAGAATTTTGTTGTGGGACAGAAATTTCTTTTATTTCATTCTCGTCTTAAGTTATTTCCTGGTAAGCTAAGGTCCAGATGGATTGGACCATATGTTGTTACTAATGTTTATTCTCATGGTGCAGTTGATATCACTAGTCTTAGAGATGGGACTACTTCTAAGGTCAACGGCCATATATTGAAGCCATACTATGAAAACATCGCTTATGTGAATGTGGACGAGATAGAGCTTCGCGATTTTCTCCCTCTGGAGGAGTAGTAAGGAGAATGCCAAGTCGGGCTGACGACTTTAAACCAAGCGCTAAATGGGAGGCAACCCATAGGTTTTGTATCTTAAACCTTTCTATTTTTGTTTTTTTTTTATTGTTTTCATATCATATTTGCATCCCCATGTTTAATTTCATTGAGTCCGGAATCTATTTTAGAAGAAATTATAGATGAATACCTTTTCGTCAGAAAACTTCAGACTGCGCGTAGTTCAGTCCAGAGACCATAACTGTCAGACCGTTTATCGAAACACTGTGCCCTTTTGACACTTTGTAGAAAATACGTAGATGAAAAACTTTTGTGAAATGGAGTTTTTCCAAATTCCTTACCTATTTGCACAGTTTTTGCGTTTTATCTGCTGTTACGTCAGAATTCAGAACTTTTCGGTTTTACACATTGAGGACAATGTGAAGTTTAAGTGTGGGGGAGTTTTTGGAATATAGATTTTTCAATTTCTTTGTATATATTTGAATAAAACCTCCAACTTGTAGAGATTTTAGAGTCACTAGCATACTTCTAGGTATGTTTACATAGAGATTCTGACCGACATAACTGAACTTGGAAGTGTTAGGGAACTACATTCGGATTTCTTACGAATTGGAGTGTTAAATAATGGATTTAATCATGCCGGTGATGCAAATTAGGATCAGGGAGAAATGCATTATTAGAGTTGCTGATCAATCATTAGTGGAGACTACCCATTTTCATATCAACCAAGGTACCAGACCAAATTTTCTTTGTAGCTGACTAAAGAGCTTTCTTTTGAGTGTGTGTCACCGTACGTTAATTCCGGGTAGAATGGTGAGCTACCCAACCTCCCACCAATAGAATCACTATTTTTGATCTCTTGAGTGCTAATTTTGTCAATCATAAGGGTGACGTCTATAGACGAAAACCACCTTCTTGTAGTTTGATTTGCGCTAGCACCATTCTCTCTCTCGATAACAACAGATCCATAGAAACACCATCATCATCAACAAGTGGAGCGACATCAAAATTTACAAGGAAAGTTGAAGACGTTTGAGGTTTACAAGCAACAATACAAGGAAGAGCGAAATTTCATATTCAAGTAAAGCAACATATACATGAGCAGATTTTTATATACATGTTGAAGACTTACATATAAAGAGCGGAATTCTATATCTAAGTATGAAGACTTATTACAAGAGCGAATAAAATCAAAAGATGAGAGTTATTGAAGTTTATGATATGAAGGCATTACAAGTTGTGAAGATCAAAGTGGTAACGT
The DNA here is from genome assembly GCA_023531295.1 of Papaver armeniacum. NCBI lineage: Eukaryota > Viridiplantae > Streptophyta > Magnoliopsida > Ranunculales > Papaveraceae > Papaver > Papaver armeniacum. The sequence continues at coordinate 112,603 of JAJJWW010012024.1, read as the reverse complement.
ACTTCTTTCATGGCCATGTTAATTTTATTTCATCCTTATGCGGCACCCCCTGTGATACCTTCCACGCCTACAACACAAGCACCTTTTGTTGCTTCTAGAGACTTGGTTCTGAACAAGCTAAAAAGCTTCCCCAAAGGGACCTCGTGTGGGAGAGATGGACTTCGGGCCCAACATTTGGTTGATGCATTGAGTGGTTCGGCTGCTGCTGTGTCGGGCGAGCTCATTAATTGCATTACTGATCTTGTGAACATTTGGCTTGCTGGGAGATGCCCTTCGGTTTTGGGTGAGTTCATAGCTTCTGCACCTCTCACTCCTCTTCTCAAGCCATATGGGGGTATTCGCCCGATTGTTGTGGGTACTATTTGGAGGCGTCTAGTTTCCAAAATTGCTACTTCCCACGTTGGTAAAGAATTGGGGGGCTACCTTAGTGATTATCAGTTTGGGGTAGGGGTGCCCTGTGGGGGTGAGGCCATTCTTCACGCCGTTAACAGGCTTTTGGAAGAGAAGAGTGCATCTACATCTACATCTATGCTCCTGGTGGATTTATCTAATGCCTTTAACCTTGTGTGTCGCTCTGTTATGATTAATGAGGTTAGACAACATTGTTCGTCAATCTCTTGGTGGGTAGAGTTCTGTTATGCAGCCCCTGATAGACTTTATTATATGGATAAGACACTTTTGTCAGCGAAGGGTGTACAGCAAGGTGACCCGCTTGGGCCTATGCTATTTGCTTTGACTTTACATCCCCTTATTCGTAAAATTGCAGAGCGCTGCTCCTTGGATCTTCAGGCATGGTATTTAGACGATGGGACCATAGTTGGAGACACACTGATTGTTGCCAAGGATTTGGACATTATTCAGCAAGAGGGTGCATCCTTGGGCTTACACCTCAACGTCTCTAAAACAGATCTTTTTTGGCCCTCGGTTGATAGCAGAGGGTTAGCTGTGGGGGTATTTCCTTCTGAAATACGCCGGCCGTCCATTGGTGTTAAGTTATTGGGTGGGCCTGTTAGCTTGGATCCTCAGTTTTGTAGATATATGGCGGTTAAGAGAGCGTATAAGACTATTGCTTTGATGGACGTTCTACAGAAACTTAACGATCCTCAGGGGGAGTTGCTTTTGTTAAGAAATTGTTCTGGTGTCTCTAGACTATACTTTGCCATGAGGACTACTAAGCCTGAGTTTTTGGTTGAGGCACAGGAGGTCTTTGACAACCACCTAAAGCAATTCCTTAGGTTGTTGGTCACTGGTGATGGGCCAGGTTTTGGCCTTTTACAGCAAAGATTGGCTACGCTCCCCCTTAAGGATGGTGGACTAGGTGTGTACACTATGGAAGACACGATGCAGTACTGTTACTTGGCTTCTTGCTTTCAGACTAGTTCTCAGCAGGGGAACATCTTGAGACATGCTGAGGTGTCCGGTCCTAGCCCCAGTTTTGAGCATGCCCTAATCCTCTACAAAAAGGTATGTGGTATTAATGATTCTTCTTTACACATTGATGATATTGCCCCCCACTCTATGAGCTCCTTGGCAATTAAATATTTTGATGTGGTGAAGAAGAATATATCCACCCAGTTTTTTATGACTGCGCGTGATTCAGCTCTCTGGCAGAGTAATAAAGTAAGCCATGCTCAAGATTACTTGTTGGCGATTCCTATTGATGGGCTCAATCAAACAATTGGTGCAAGACAGTTTCGTCTTTGTTTACAAGATAGACTTGGGATTCCCCTTTTTGAGGATGGAGATTTGTGCTCTAGTTGTGGTAAAGGCATGGATATCTTTGGGGATCATTCCTTGCACTGCAATAAAGGGGTAGGGCTCAAATACAGGCATGATCTTGTCCGTGATACCTACGCGGACATTTGTTATCGCGCAGGTGTTTCAGCCAGGAAGGAAGTGGATTTGGGGCTCCTCGCAGACAATGGAGTAGCCTTGCGCCCTGCGGATATCATTGTGTATGGGTGGGATAATGGTCATGACATGTGCTTGGATGTTACGGGTGTCTCCCCCTTCACGGGTGACTGGGAGCGTAATTTTGTTCTTGGACGGGCAATTGATAATGCGATTTTAAATAAAAAGGCCAAGTACCTTGAGAAATGTACAAGTCAGAGGTTGGGGTTTGGTGTTCTTGCCTTTACTACCTTGGGTGGGTTAGGGAGTGATACTGTAGAGTTCCTAAAACGGCTACGAAATTATATGTCTAGCCATGATGAGAATGTTACTGTTGGAGATTTCCTTTTTCATAGGATAGGTGTTGTTATCCAAAAAGGGATTGGAGCCCAGCTTGTTGCCAGGCTTCCATCCAATGTTTGTAAACTCCTTTCTGTTGATGATGATGAATAAATTTATTTCAAAAAAAAAAAAAAAAAAAAAAAAAAACGAAAAAGAAAAAGAAAAGAAAAGAAATATATATATATATACAAAGAGATTTGCATTTAGGTTGTTATTTGTTCAATAAGGCCATGTGGAAGAAAAATATATAAAGAAGTTTCAAGCAACAAGGAAATTGAGGAAAAGAGTATAAATTGTCGAAGTTCTACAAGTTCAAGAGTTTATCATCAACAGTTGAAGACCGAAGACCTAGAAGATGAAGAAGACGAGTCGAAGGAAGACGTTTCTATTGGATGATGTGAGAGTGGTGCTTTTATCATTGCAATCGGATGTGAAGGTGGTAAGTACTCTCATCCTTGCTATAATGGTTGATTTCCTTTCGTAGAGATCATCAGAAAAATATCTTTATTTTCCACGATTTTGTGGAGTCTCCAGAAATACTTCGGAAGGTTTCCTTCCCACCATTCAAAGTGTGTAGGATTCTCTCTTCATTCCTACCTGCACACATGTGAGACCCATAAAAAAGCCGTCTTATTGAGTGCAATTATCATAAAATCCTTTTACGTGAGGCAGAAGTCGAGGCGAAATGCTTATTGATCGCTCTCAAACACGCATTCTCTCATTATGGTGTGGTTATTTCTCACTCAAGATTTAAGAATGTAGTTGCAGGAAATCCCACACTACACCCCTCACTAGAATTTACTCAATTAATCCATTTGAATATGAATAACTATAGATTTTATTGATTATTTTCTTGAATTGTTTACAGAGGAAGGTAGAACAGAGCAAAAGAAATTACAATCACTCTTAATTTTCTCTCTCCTAATGACTTGCTTAGCAATTCAAAAAGAACTCCCCTTACAATAGACTGACTCAACCCTTTATATAGGGTAGTACACAGTGGATGACAGCTAGGCTGTCCTTTATTTTCGGGAATAACTCGCGAAGTGTCGCAAGTGTATAAGTGTTCATCCTCGCGACACTGTTAACCTTCGCCAGATTTTCACATCTTCCTCGTGTTCTGGCTGTCGTCATCCATTGCGTCATTTATTTTACTTCCCCGCGACTCCTTCGTGATGTTGTCGTTTATTACTATCGCGAAGTATTGAGGTTGCGATATTCTGATCCTACATCTTGCCTCTTCTCATGTCTTCTCTGCGAAGAAGAGAATGTCATGAGAACTAACATTTTGAAATGTCGCAACCATTTGTTTTCTATCCATTTTTTTACCGACAAGATTCCGTGAATTTAGGAATGACTGTTTACACGTATCTAAAATTTCACTTTTTACTGGCACATTTAATGTTATCCGGTTACTCTTTTCCCATCTATTTAAAGGAGAGTTCCTTATGAAAATTCTTTTTTTCTTTTACTTCATCTTCTTTATTGTCTGCAACTTTTCTCTGCCGTTTTCCTTCATCGTCTTCTTCATCGTCTTTCTGTTACAACTCTTCTGCTACTTTTTCTATGGCATCAAAGTCTGTTGATCTTGCTAATTTTGATTATTTCATGATTGATCTCTCTTATTGGAGTCTTTTATTTGGATACTATTCTTCTTTTAATGTTTCTCTTGCCATTTTTGTTTCAGCAAGGGTAAATCTAGCACCAAATTCACTGTTACGAATCCTAGTGTTTCCATGGGTTCGCAACCAAAATCCTTTGCCTCTAAAAGAAAGCCTGCGAATAATAAGGTATTTAAGAAACATTTACTCTTTTAATAACAATATTGTTGCCTCTGTTTCTTATTTAGCTTGTAATTCGCAGGATGCTGATAAATCCCCCAAGAAGCCTCGCCCTTCTAAACCTGTTGCGCCTCCTATTTCTTTTCCTGGGTTTAAGCTTGCTGTTTCTCCTACAATACCTTCGCAGGATAATTCATCTTCTCTAGCGATTTCTTCGCAAGATGAACCAATTCCTTCCTCTCATGATGACCCACCTTCTCATGCGAGGATCTCGCATGATGAATCAATCCCTGAATTTTCCGTTAATGAAATTCTTCAAAATGAACCTCTCTCCACTTTTACCCTTAATACCTCTACTTCTCCCCCGCTTGTTAATCAGGTTCCTTTAACTGACATTCTTATGACTAAAGATGATTCAACCTTTCCCTCTTCCTCTATCATTTCCTCTTCCTCTGGATCTATATCTCTTACTAAAGAAAACTTGGAAGGGATAGATGTAGCTTTTAAAATTTTATCGGATACCATGAATGATGTTAAGAAAATTTCTACTAATCCTATCAGATCTGACATTTGCGTCTTTTGACACTTATCAGATCCCTAATGGAGGGTGCCGCCCTTATCTTCTCCCTGGTTGCCCCTTCAAGGAGGCGTACATCGGCCATACAAGACTAGCTCCTCCCATCCGGTCTTAACAACAACCAGTTGTTTTCGCAGACCTTTATCCCTTATACCTATATGGTTTATGGTTACGAGACTGCACCCTAAGTGGAGTTTTCTTTGGGCCGAGTGCAGCATATACCAAGACTTGCCAAGAATGGCCGAGACACTTCAAATGCCCCAGGCACTCTTGGCTCAACCGTGTACCCCAGCGCCTTGAGCATACAGTGACTCCTTGGAAGAGACCCTCGGGCGTCCAACCAAGGTATAACCTTATATATATAGTTGGAAATCCAAGGTATCTCTCCCGGATAGGCTTTCATGGGCCCCAAATCTCCATGACCCAGGTTCCAGGAGCGGTGTAACCTTTCCCCTGAGCCATGTCAAGAGATACCCCCTTATATGACGTACTTTAGGTCTTACATTTGCCTCTTGCAAAATATCATTCGCGAACTAGGGTGTACGCCATAAAGGTTCGTCCTATTCACTCACTCTATCATTTTGTCAATTCATTCAATCATTCATTTTCGGTAATGTATTGTTTGCGAGACATTCGCACAATCTTTCTCTATTTTATTCAACTTCGCAATCATTCTTTCGCAAAAACATTTCATCCAAATTCATTTCATTTCATCCATCTTTTAAGGGTAATACTTCTTGAGATACAACCTATTCCATGGTCTATCCAATCTTTGTCCTACATCTTTCCCTTCAGGATCCATTAATCTATATGCCCCTGTGCCAACTATTTCCTTAATGATATAAGGTCCATCCCATTTTCTTGCCAACTTGCCACCACTTTCACGCTGATATATTGGTGTCTCTCGCAGCACCAGATCTCCTGGTTGAAATTCACGTATCTTGACACGTTTGTTATATTCTCTGGCCAATCTTCGCTGATAATTCTCCATATGTTGTAGTGCTCTCTCTCTTTTTCTTCTAATTCATCTAATTTGATTAAAATGTTACCCGCACTAAGATTTTTCTCCCAAGCTTCTTTCTTTGTTGTTGGAATCATAACTTCTGTTGGGAGTACAGCTTCAACCCCATATGTTAAACAAAAAGGTGACATTCCTGTAGCTTCTCTCCTGGTTATATTATAAGCCCATACTGCATTGTGCACTTGTTCGCACCATCCTTTATTGTATCCTTCTAACTTCTTCTTCAATATGTCTGCAATTGCTTTATTTGTCGCCGCTCGGCCATTAGCTCAACGGGTATAAAGGAGTTGATTTTCCACATCGTATCTGAAATGCATTAAGCAACAATTCTATATTTTGTCCTTCAAACTGTTTCCCATTGTCAGATACCAACTATGCTGGAATCCCAAATCTGCATATAATGTTCTCAAATATGAAAGTAAAAACATCTTTATCGCGAATGTGTTGTACCGCTTTCACCTCTGCCCATTTTGTGAAATAATCGGTAGCGACAATTAGATATCTTCTCTGTCCTGTTCCTGGTAGGAATGGTCCCACAATATCTAAGCCCCATTTTCCAAAAGGACACACACTTGTTGAAGAATTTAATGGCGCTCCCGGTGCATGTATCTTCTTCCCATGCCTTTGGCAATCTTCGCAACGCCTTGATATTTGTTTCGCGTCCTCATGCATATACGACCCGATAATAGCCCCGCATTTTTGCTTTATGTGCTAAAGATCTTCCACCACTATGATTACCAAGATCCCCGCTATGCAACATCTTCAATATGGTTTCTCCTTCCTTCCTTGTTACACATCTCGAATGAAGGTCCATTAAAAGATTGTCGGTATAGTACTCCATCTCTTAATTCATAATTTGTTGCACGGCTTTTTAATTTGTGTGCCTCTAATCTATTTCTTGGTGTTTCCCCTTTCATCGGTATGCATGAAGTTCTGCTCTCAAATCTTCTTCGCAAAGTGTTTGTGTTCCATCTTCTATTAGCATTACATCTGTTTCTGCTCTTCTTCTTTATTAATTGACGGTGTTAAAAGTGTTTGTATTTTTATATTTCTCGCAGTCGGATCTGTCATCATACTTGATATAAAGGCAAAAGCATCGGCGAGTCTATTATTTCTCCTTGATATATGTCTCCATTTTATTCTCGGTATCTGCATCGACAGCTCGTCAAAAATTTCTTGTACTTTTTCAAAGATGGTTCATTTGTAGTATATTCCTCTTTTATTTGGCGAATAGCCAATTGCGAATCACTAGTAATCCTCACATTTTCCAATTTCATTTCTATTGCGAATCGTAAAGCATGTATTATAGCTTCATATTCTGTTTCATTATTGGTTGACGCAAACTCTAATCTGAAAGAAAAAGCTATTTTATTGCCTTCTGGCGATATCACAACAATTCCAACCCCATTACCTTCTCCATTGGATGACCCATCTACTAATATTTCCCATCTATTTGGCTCAGTTAACAAGTCTTTTGGATCTCCATGTTCTTCTTCTACGTCCATCATTTCTTCCACTGGTTTATCCTCTTCCAAAGGAAATTCTGCTAGAAAGTCTGCAACAACTTGTGATTTTGGTGAAGACAATATTTCGTATTTGAGTTTGCAATGACTTATTTGAGCATTCCATCTCTCAACTCTTCCCGATCTTTTTGAATTTTTCATTACTGATTCGATTGGTATTTTTGTCACTACCTTAATAATGTGCGCTTGAAAATATATGCGAAGTTTAAATGTTGCGTAAACTAATGCCAAGATTAGTTTTTCAATTTTTGAGTAATTCCTTTCTGCGGCATTGAAAGTTTTGCTGATGTAATAGATTGGTTTCTCTACCCCTGCGTCTATTCGCAGTAATACTGCACTTAATGCATGCGAGGTCGTTGCAAGATAGATCAATAATTCTTCTCCTGGTACTGCTTTTTGCAAAATTGATATATCCATTAAATGTTCCTTTATTCCTTGTAAGGCTTTCTCACACTCATCTGTCCATCTAAACTTTGATCCCTTTTTGAGGATGTCGAAAAAGTGCTTGCATTTATCAGATGATCGCGAGATAAACCTTCCTAGCGAAGCTAGCAACCCATTTAACTTCTGAACATCTTTTACTGTCGCAGGTGTTGGCATATCGCGAACTGCTTGTACTTTCTCTGGGTCGACTTGATTCCTTCTTTTGATACGATGTAACCTAAAAAAATTTCCTGATGCAACTCCAAAGGTGCATTTTTCTGGATTTACTTTGATGTTGAAATGTCTCATTTGTTCAAAAATTTCTTTCAGATCCTGTATTTGGTCTTTTGCTTTCTTACTTTTTATTAACATATCATCTACATACACCTCTAATGTTTTGTGTATCCATCTCGCGAACACCTTTTCTACCATTCTTTGGTATGTTGCTCCGGCATTTCGCAAACCAAACGACATTTTTGTATAACAGTATAATCCTCTTGGAGCGAAGAAAGCAGTATGTTCTTGATCTTCTTCGGCGAGAGGAATTTGATTGTAACCTTTATATCCATCAAGAGATGATATCCTTTCGTTTCCTGCCACTGCTTCAACCAATTGCGGAATATCTGGTAACGGGAAGCTATCTTTAGGACAAGCTTTGTTTAGATCGGTAAAATATATACAAATTCTTATCCCTTTTTTCTTCTTTGGAACTATAACCATATTTGCTACCCATTCGGGATATTTTGCTTGTCTAATGATTCCTGCATCTAGCATTTTCTGCAATTCTTCTTCTATTTGAGGATGATATGCTGTTGCGATCTTTCTAATTCTTTGTTTGAATGGTTTTACATTTCTGTCAATTTCAATTTATGGCAAGCCACGATGGATCTATACCAGGCATTTCATCCATATCCCACGCGAAAATATCTTTATAATCTCAAACAAATCAATAGTTCTTCTTTCTTCATCTACTTCCATTTTAGTCCCAATTTTTAACATCTTGGGCTCTTCTTCAGTTCCAACATTCACTTCTTTTGTTTGTTCTGCTGCGATATAGCTAGCTTTCGGTTCTCCCATAGGGGTTGGTCCTTTCATTTCCTTATCCTGCGAGATTACGCTAGGTATTCCTTTTCCTTCTTTTGCTCTTATCATGTAAATTTTAAATTCTTCTTATTTTTTAGCTGCTTTTACCATCTTCTTGCGATCTTTTCGCTTCTTCACTCGTTCTTCATAATGCTTTACTTCGTCTTGATGATATATTCTCCCTTTATCAATATCTCCTCTGATTTCACCAATTCCAGTTGGCATAGGAAACTTGATACGCTGATGAAATGTTGACGCTACAGCCTTAATTGCATGTACCCATGTCCTCCCTAACAACACGTTGTATGGCGATTCCATATCTACTACACTCAATGTCACATGTGTTTCAATTTCTCCAAGCAAAATTCGTAATTTTACCTCTCCTTTAGGTTTTGTTATAGATTTACCAAAACCATGGATATAATATGCTTGGGAAATCATTTCTTCATCTTTATATCCTAATTTTTTGTAAGTATGGTAAAACATGATGCTCACCAAACTCCCTGTATCCACCAAAGTTCTATATACTACCCATTCTTCTGCTGCTTTTGCCGGTTCTTCTCCATTTTTACATGCATTTATTGTGATCACTAATGGGGATGTATGGCTCAAACCCTCTTTAGGTACCTCTGTTGCTGTGAATGTTATTTTCTGCTTTTCCCACTCTTTCAAAGACGATGTTTTCTCCCCATCTATAATCTTCTTTCCTTCAAAATCTCGTTTATGTATTCTTCCTCTGATGTTTTCATGAAATTCATCAATCATTGCTTTTGTAATTGTACTGTACTCCGTATTTTCATCATATTCCTTGTTTTTTAACTTCTCTACTTCATCTGATTTAACATTTTTCTCTCTTATTTTCTTGATTCGGATAATTTTAGCTGCAATCTTTTATCTTCAATCCTGTTTCAGTCCCTGTTTCTAGCGCATATGTAGTTGCAGGAAATCCCACACTACACCCCTCACTAGAATTTACTCAATTAATCCATTTGAAGATGAATAACTATAGATTTTATTGATTATTTTCTTGAATTGTTTACAGAGGAAGGTAGAACAGAGCAAAAGAAATTACAATCACTCTTAATTTTCTCTCTCCTAATGACTTGCTTAGCAATTCAAAAAGAACTCCCCCTCCAACAGACTGACTCAACCCTTTATATAGGGTAGTGCACATAAATGGATGACAAACTAGGTCATCCTTTATTTTCGGGAATAACTCGCGAAGTGTCGCAAGTGTTTAAGTGTTCATCCTCGCGACACTCTTAACCTTCGCCAGATTTTCACATCTTCCTCGTGTTCTGGCTGTCGTCATCCATTGCGTCATTTATTTTACTTCCCCGCGACTCCTTCATGATGTTGTCGTTTATTACTCTCGCGAAGTATTGAGGTTGCGATATTCTGATCCTACAAAGAATGAATATGTTCTTTGGTATTTCTAACTTCTTATTACTAGCATGCAGAAACTCTATGTCCTCATAGCTCTTTGGATGCTTGGGAAGCTGGAAATTAGCGCTTTGAAGTTGGAGCTGTAATCTTTTGTGGGTATACCTCTCGTAAGCCCTCACGAGACTATAACTCGTCCACTAGGGACACCTAGGGGTTTAAAGGCCTGTTATTCATGCTAAGAGTAACCGTAACCTCGGCGACATGGAGTTTTTATATTTTAGATAGTTTGCTCGAGGACTAGCAAAAGCCAAGTGTGGGGGAATTTGTTAAGTACATATTTTGCATATATTTAGTGTCGAATCCATGCTAGTATTTGCTATATTTTCTTGCGAATTATTGTATATTACTCTTGTTTTCTCTTATTTATGTTTTGCTAGGTGAATCATCCAAAAGAAGTGAATATGCACATAATTGTGCAAAGAAAGAAGTTCGCCGCAAGCGGAGAAGGGCCAAAGACCAAATCTAACGCGTTCGAATCTAGGAGTGCGTGCTATCATCTTGAAGAGGACGAAAAGACGAAGTCAATGGCGAAAGAAAGGAGTCATTCCGACATCGTATGAAGATTTCATGGGCATTTGAAGCATGTCAAAGTGTCCAAAGATGTTTGAGGCACAGAATTTATAAAGGCACCAGCAAAATTTACTACGGGCTACACCTTCTTATTCAACACATTTCCCGACCAGTTCAGCCGTGCCGGCTCTTCATCAAGATTCGCTACACAGAGAGAGGAGTAACATATGGTTGAGTTATTGATTGCTTCTATGGATAGTTGTAGGAGGTGAACTCGATGGAAGCTGTAGGATTCGATGTATACTATCATTGGTCATCGAGTTGGTGATGGAACTCGAGCTTGGTATGCTGCTGCCATGATTGATGATGAACTGGTACGGAGTTCAGTTTTCCGTGGATGATGAGGTCGACACTAGCACAATGAATATGGAAAATTTTAAGCTCGAGTAAGAGCAGTGGTTGTTGGATACGAGTGTTGTTGCTGCTGGTGATTGAGGTTGAGAAAATGGATAGAATTGGTTGCTACATTCTTGCAAATTTTGCAGGAAGGAAAGTGATGATTGAGGGGTGTGCTGTGATTATCGATTCAAGGATGGAGCTTTGGAAAATGGAATAGATGAATATGATGGAGCTGGTTGCATGGAGATGGATAAACAAGATGGAAGATAGAGAGATCGACCAGTTCAGGGAATGGAATGAAGATGGCCATTGCTGCTGTTATGATCAAGGCTGACCGAGATGAAGCAGACACGAGTACGAAGCTGATGGTTGTTGTTGCTGTTGGTGAGAGTTTGAAGAGAACAGTGGATACGATGGAGTTAAGCTGTTAACGGTGATTGAAAAAGAGCAAAGGAAGTTCAGTTGAACCGAGAGAGATGCCGTGGTCTCAGATCTGGTTTCGAGAAAAGATGGAATCAATTGTCTTTATTCTTTGCTCGATCCACGACAAGAACTGATGGTGGTGTGCGCGATGGCGGTTGACGGAGCGATGATGGATCTCAAGTGAGAAAGGCTCGAGCATGGGAGATGCGAATCGATGGTGGTGTGTAGCGATGGCGGTGATGTGGAGATGGAAGCCGAGATCGATGGAGTTTGGCAAAGTGGTGATATAAGATAGAAGTCGAGTTCTTTGGTCGATATTGAATCGAGCGAGATGGAGTTCGAGTGAGAAGAAAAACTCAGATGAAAGATGGTTTTCACGGATAGTCTGGTATACGTGAGAGATTTGTCTGAATACAAACTTCACGATCACCAGAGTTGCCGAGGAAGTATGGTGTTGAAAACCAAACTCAGGGGAAATTATTTTTCACTGACAGAGAAGTGGCCGCGGAAGTTTTGGAAGAAAACTGAAAATCCAGGGACTTTGGAATTTCATAATGACATGTGTGTCCGTGATTTTGACCGGAAAAAAAAATAAAATCCAGGTGAAAATATTTTTCTCGGAGGGATGTATATCCGTGACTCTGATGGAGAGGAGAATATGGGTAATAGGCTGTCAGTTCTACATGACTGACAAGCCAACAAAGATTATGGGCTGGACTTCTTAGTCTTATAAGCAAGCCCAATTACTTGTGTCGCCACTCCAAAACACGGCCAGCTTTTGGAAGTGATTGATTATGGGAATTCGGCAACGTTTTTGCAAGCTATTTTGACCGGGATTCGGTGCACGGGCACAACCGCAATTTGGACACCTATATAAGAGATATTTCTATAAAAAATCATATAATCTTTTATCAAGTTTTGGAGAGAAGAACACAAGGGAGAAAAACTAGGGTTTTGGAGCGATTCATCACCGTAACTATTTCTTTTCCATTATATAATATGAAACTCATGGGTTTTATTAGTACCATGAGTAGATAAACTTCTTAGTGATTGGGGATGAATTCTAAGTTCTAGACATGATTTGAGTTATTATATAAATCTATTTTGAAGTTCTTCACATGATTATTGATTGTTTATACTAATTAGAATATTTATGATTGATTGATAGATTGTTTAGGTGGCCAACTGAATTAATTTGTTGATATAATCAAATTCTAGTATTGAGTTAGGAGATAAGTAATAGTCGAATAATTCATACAAAAATAGAGAACACAAGACCTTGTAGAGGGATTCTGTATAGCGATTGTGTGTATAAACATTACTAGAAAGTGGACCTTGAGCTAAGAGTCTAACTATTAGGATCAATCTATAATTCACAAAAGATAAAGCATTCGGAAAAATTACACCTTGAGTGAGCTACTACTAGGTGGTTTCGAAGAATAGAATCTGGTATTGGAGAGCTTCCGTACCCAGTGATTTAAGGAATTTAGGGGATAGCACTGAGCGAGCTGTTATTCCACGGTTGGTAATAATCTGTGATTAATTGTATTAATGGATGAATATAATAACTTGATGACGGTTTAGTAACGAAGAAGGATTCCCTGATCATATTTCTCTCCATTGCTTGCAACTTAATTATTTTTAATTGCTTTGTTATTTATTTTGAATCAAAAACAAACCCCCTTTGTGACACTTTTTGACAACTAAATCTCCCTGCTCTTCGTGGGAACAAACTTGACTTCCATTATATTATTTTTAATTGAGTGGAAATAAGATATTAATTTGATTGCACCTACGACACGCATCACCTATGATAAGCTGGTAAAAGGAACCTGTAGAGGAGCAAATATGGTAAAACCACAGAACCCTCAGGCGCCAGCCCAAGGAGTAGGGCGACCCAATAACGGGTCAACTCAGTTCGATAAACATCGAAGTGGAGGATGGAAAGGGCGAGACCAAGCCCAACAAAAGAAAAGAAAATTTGTAGACCCTGTCTACACGAAGCTAAACGCTCCCATATCCGAGATCTTCAAGAAGATCGAGGGAAAATACAAAATTACCTATCCATGAAATAGAGGACAACAGCCCGAGCGCGCTAAGAATAGGACTGATTTCTGTGATTTCCACCAGTTCCATAGCCACACAAAAGACTCATATAGAGATCTGAAGAAGATGGTGCAAGACATGATTGATGAATGGAAATTTCAGGAGTACATGGCGCAACCAGCGACCCAACCAACTACAGAAGCACCCATACATCGTGTGGAAATACCACGCGAGGCACAATACTTGGGATGCAATACGATATCGCACTCAGCTATCACAGCTCCCACACCTGAAGGAAATATCACAGGAAGAATTCACAAGCGAAACTTCGAAGGTGACGAAGTATTCAGTGTAGCCAATGAACCCACTATGGAAGAGTGGATGAAAATACCTATCAGTTTTTCCGCCTCTGAGGCACCAGATGGAGGACGAAACCGCAACGATCCACTAGTGTCCACGATGGCTATCGCACTCCCTGAACATGAGGACGAGGAAGAGAGGCCTAAGGCACTGCCATGGGAAATGCCTAAGATATTAATAGATGGAGGACGTTCCGTCGAAATTTTATTTTATGAGACATTCAAACAGATGGGTTTCAAAGATGAGTGCCTCATACCATCTACTTACAACATATTTGGCTTCAACGGCTCATCAACTCTCCCCAGGGGCGAAGTCACATTAAAAATACGTGTGAGAAAAATCCTCACTTTAACTACTTTCTGTGTGGTGGATGTACTTTCACCCTACACAGCCATTGTCGGACGACCCTGGGTCCATGGGATCAAAGGGGTCTCCTCGACCTACCACCAGAGGCTAAGATTCCCAACACCCGATGATATCGCGGAAATCATTGGAGATTCAGGCGAGGCCAAGTACTGTTACAAAATGGACGTACAAAATGGCGAGAATAGGGTAAACTCTTAAAAGCAAAGAAGAAAAGGGCCAAGAATGCTAAGAGCCAGGCCGAAATCGATGCTTACATAGCAGTAACAAACGAAGTGAGGCGCTCGGACAATATGCAAGCCTCGGACGGTATCTCAGCCTCGAACACACCTATGGAGCCCATACAAAACCTCTCCGATGTGGGAGATCTAAAGTCGAATTTCTCGGCCTCGGAACCCACAAAAGAAGTAAACATCAGAATACCAGAGAACCCGGGTATGGTTAAAATTGGAACTCTCCTCGACAAAGAGGAAGAAGAGAAATTAGTGAAAGTACTAAAAGAATATTCGGATGTCTTCGCATGGTGCATGGAAGATATGCCTGGGATAGACCCGGAAATCTGTTGTCACCGCTTGAAGATTAATCCAAAACATAATCCCATGAGGAAAAAGATGCGAAAGGTGGCACCGGAATATCACGAGGCAATCCAAAAAGAATTAAAAAAGATGGAGGCATCAGGAATCATCCAAGAGGTACAATACCCAATATGGATTTCCAACATGGTGATAGTACCGAAGAAAAATGGAGGAGTGTGAATCTGCATTGATTTTAGCGATCTTAATAAAGCCTGTCCAAAGGACAACTTCCCACTCCCCAACATCGATCAGATCGTAGAAGCAACCTCTGGATATGGCTTTCTATCCCTCATGGACGGATACTCGGGTTATAACCAGATCCCCCTCGCCGAGGAAGATCAAGAGCACACTGCCTTTTTACTCCTCGAGGCATATACTGTTTTACTAAGATGTCATTCGGACTAAAAAATGCAGGTGCAACTTATCAAAGAATGGTAGAAAAAATGTTTGACAGTTGGATACATAAAACCCTATAGGTATATGTGGATGACATGCTTGTCAAGAGCAAGCTTCCACAAGACCATGCAAATGATCTCAAGGAAATCTTTGAACAAATGAGGAAATTTAACATGAAGATAAACCCAACAAAATATGCTTTTGGAGTAACCTCATGGATATTCTTGGGTTGCCTGGTCACTAAACGAGGCATCGAGGTCGATCCAGCCAAAGTACAAGCCATAATAGAAATGCCCTCGCCCGCAACAGTCAAAGACGTGTAGAGACTAAATGGACGCTTGGCAGCCCTGGGAAGGTTTATCGCTAGGTCTTCCGACAAATATAAGGACTTCTTCAACACTTTGAAAAATGGAGAAAAATTTTCATAGAGCACCGAGTGTGAGGAAGCCTTCCAAAAGATCAAAGAACATATGGCCTCCTTGCCAATCCTCTAGAAGCCCGATCCAGGCGAGAACCTTTACATCTACCTATCGGCAACTAACACTTCGATCAGTGCGGTACTAACTCGCATAGATAAAGAAGTGGAAAAACATATCTACTTCATAAGCAAGACTCTGACGTCCGTAGAGAAGAACTACTCTAAAATTGAGAAAATAGTGGTGTCCCTGGTTTACGCGACGCAAAAGTTGCGAACGTATTTCCATGCCCATACGGTGACAGTTATCACAAAAGCTCCAATAGAATTTGTTCTAGACCATGCAGACATAGAAGTAAGGATCTCCAAATAGGAAGCCCAAATCAAACAATTCGGAGTCAAATATCAATCCCAAACTGCAATAAAAACATAAGTCGTTGCAGATTTCTTGGCTGACTTTCCTCTAGACGATACCGATGAAATTGAAGAAATTCCGGGAATGGATGACGAACTAGAGGATCCACCCGAGCTACTTCGTTCAGAAAACCCCAGGAGGTGGGAAGTCTTCGTAGACGGGTCATGTAACTCAGAAGGATCCAGTATCGGGATGGTTTTTACAACCCCGACAGGCCGCAGGATCGTTTACAGCCTAAGACTAAAATTCCCCGCTACTAATAACATAATTGAATGCGAGGAAATCATACATGCTCTACAAGTAATAATTGCACTCGGCATTACTGAAGTGAGACTCACAAGTGACTCACAGCTCATCGTCCGACAAATAGATGGGGTATATCAAGCCTCCGATACATGTTTACATCGATATCTCCAACTTGCCAAATATTACATCGGGCAGATACCAAACATTACGTTCTGACACTTGAACAGGAACAATAATAGGCACGCAAATGCCTTAGCATTCATAGCCTCCATGACAATAGATCCGGAGGCTACCAATGTTAGAATTGAGAGAGTAATGCTTCCCTCCATACCCATAGAAGGAGATAAGGAAATTCATAACGTAGGCACAACAGGTCCTAACGAGGCCTTGCCCGAGGACTATTGGAGAACCTCAATCATAAAATACCTAGCCAATGGCGATCTCCCAAGCGACCAACAGCTCGCACACAAAATAATATCCCGATCGGGAAACTACCAACTCAGAGACGGCGTGTTATACAAACAGTCATATCTAGGACCTTTGTTTAGATACCTTTCCTTCGCTGAGGGGCACGACATACTGAAAGAAATATATTATGGTTACGCCGGGAACCATAGCGGAGGCATATCTTTGGCTCACAAAGCAAGATTACAAGGTTACTTCTGGCCTCGCATGAACGAGGACTCAAAGTAAATGGCGAAATCATGCCTAGAATGCCAAAAGTTTGGCAAAAGAAGACATGCACCATCAATGGACTTAAAATATATCCTAAGCCCGTGGTCATTCGCCAAATGGGGAGTTGACATCGTGGGCCCCCTGCGAGCTGGAACGGGGCATAGAAAGTACTTGATTGTTGCCACTGACTACTTCACCAAATGGGTAGAGGCTTCAGACCCTAGGCACATTAGAGACCACGATGTCTTTAAGTTCCTTTTTGAACACATCATATGTCGCTTCGGTATCCCAGCCGCCATCGTGTCAGATAATGGGGCCCAACTACGAGGGAAAAACATTGACCTTCTTTTTAATTGTTTCAAGATAAGGAAGAACAAATCCACCCCCATCTACCCCGAGAGCAACGGCCAGGCAGAGGCCACTAACAAAACCATCGCTGACATGCTAAAAGAAACTAGATGGACATGGGGCTAGCTGGTGTGAACAGTTACACAATGTCCTTTGCGCCTACCGGACCACCCGAAGGGAAGCAACATGGATGACGCCCTTCGCTCTCACCTATGGCACGGAAGAATCATACCAACCGAAGCAATGATCCCCACGACTAAGACCGAGGCTTGGGAGAAAAACCTCACCTCGGACATGATACTCTCAAAACTGGATGATCTCGAGGAAAACCGAGAAATAGCCCTTCAAAGAATAGAAAATTACCATAGACGGTTAGCCCGAGAATACAATAAACGTGTTCGTCAGAGGCAATTTATCCCAGAAGATAAGGTCTGGCGCGAGATCCCACCATACCAGCGCGAGTCGGGAAAATTTGCTCCCATCTGGGAAGGACCACTTACAGTCATCGCCAAGGCAGGTGACGGAGCATACAGATTTCTCAAACCCAATGGGGAAGAGTTAGAACGACCATGGAATATTAAGTACCTCAAGCAATACAATGAATAGAACATGCTTCGAAGGTAAAACTATGAGAACAGGGTCTAAATCCCCCACTTGTAAAAAAGGCCATGTAACCTTGCTTGTATGTACTAATGGCTTATAAACCCTCTTTTGAGAATAATAAAATTACCCCTTTTGTGTATGTATCTCAATTTACTTTACTTTATGTTTGTTTATGTTTTACTTACCGTTTTTCTCTTTAAATTTTGTGCTTTCTTTTTATTTATACTTGCATGTAGCATAATCATACTTCATTTGCATTTTTAACAAAGCCCATTGGAAACATGGCATGGTGCTAGCCACACCTACCATTCTACAATGAATTATACGGGTAAAACACCTAAGCTGCCCGAGATGGACACAGACCTAAGGCAATGTCATCTAAGACATCTGAAGCGAGATGACGCGGGGGACACCCTAAGCTACCTAAGATGGAAAATACCTAAGGTAATGCCATCATGATCACTAAATCGGATGATGTCCTGCCATAACAGGAAATATCCAGAATCAAGGTACTTACCTTTGGCCAAGGCAAGAATAACTTGACAGAGGTATCGCCCTCTAAAAAATGGTTAATAAGCAAGTGACTCAAACAACTTATCACTCAACCCAGGGGCAAGTGTAACCTAAACTGGTGTTGATGGTGGTTTTTAGCTTAGGGGTAAAATCGTAAAACCCTAGTCAGACAGTAACGTCACAGAACTTAAGTAATAATGTCCAAACCAAGCACATTTATTTAACCCTTTAATTTGTCTGCAAGAAAATTACCAGGGTACCTTTTTTTTTTAATACTAATTAGGGTTTCGACAGGCCAAAACCCTAATTCTCACACCGCCGGTGCCAATGGCAAACCATGCCAGCCACACCTACCGCGCCAAGGCATGCCAACCATGCTAGCCGCACCCCTGTGCCAATGGCAAATCATGCCTGCCACACCTACCGCGCCTAGGCATGCCAACCATGCTAGTTGCACCCCTATGCCAATGGCAAACCATGCCAGCCACACCTACCGCGCTTACGCATGCAACCATGCTAGCTGCACCCCTGTGCCAATGGAAAACCATGCCAGCCACACCTACCGCGCCATGCCAAACGCACCTTGCCATGGCCCCATTCCAACCTAGCCGCGCCACCTTGCTGGCCTTCCCTACGCGGCTACCAAAACGAAGGCGTGTGACAATCAACGGTCGCCCTTCAATCCCAGGAGCAAATCCTAGACATCTGAGGTTACCAAACGACCTTTGTCCCAAAGCCCTAGCTTGGTCACGAACCTAGCTTAGTCACGCCAAACCTTGGCCCCACATGCCAAGCCAAACCGTACCTAGCCATGCTAGCCGCCCCATATGCCAACGGCTTACCAAACCCTTGGCCCCACATGCCAAGCCAAACCGCACCTAGCCATGCTAGCCGCACCATGTGCCAACGTCTTGCCAAACCCTTGGCCCCACATGCCAAGCCAAACCGCACCTAGCTAAGAACAGCCACGCCATGCGCCCATGGCAAACCCTTTGCCCCACATGTCAAGCCAAAACCGCACCTAGCCATGCTAGCCACGCCATGCGCCCATGGCAAACCCTTGGCCCCACATGCCAAGCCAAACCGCACCTAGCCAAGCTAGCCACGCCATGCGCCCTTGGCAAACCCTTGGCCCCACATGCCAAGCCAAACCGCACCTAGCCATGCTAGCCGCCCCATATGCCAACGACTTACCAAACCCTTGGCCCCACATGCCAAGCCAAACCGCACCTAGCCATGCTAGCCGCACCATGTGCCAACGGCTTGCCAAACCCTTGGCCCCACATGCCAAGCCAAGCCACACCTTGCCTTGGCACCTAGCCATGCTAGCCGCACCATGTGCCAACGGCTTGCCAAACCCTTGGCCCCACATGCCAAGCCAAACCGCACCTAGCCAAGCTAGCCACGCCATGCGCCCATGGCAAACCTTTGGCCCCACATGCCAAGCCAAACCGTACCTAGCCAAGCTAGCCACGCCATGCGCCCATGGAAAACCCTTGGCCCTACATGCCAAGCCAAACCGCACCTAGCCATGCTAGCCTCCCCATATGCCAACGGCTTACCAAACCCTTGGCCCCACATGCCAAGCCAAACCGCACCTAGCCATGCTAGCCGCACCATGTGCCAACCACTTGGCCCCACCTGCCAAGGAAAGCCACACCTTGCCTTGGAACCTAGGCATGCTAGCCGCACCATGTGCCAACGGCTTTCCAATCCCTTGGCCCCATATGCCAAGCCAACCCATACCTAGCTATGCTAGCCGCCCTATGTGCCAACGGCTTATCAAACCCTTAGCCACACATGCCAAACGCACTAGCCGCGCCACCATGCCGGCCTTCAATACGCGGCTACCAAAACGAAGGCGTGCGACAATCGACGGTCCCCCTTCAATCCCAAGAGCAAATCCTAGCCCTCCAAGGTTACCAGACGACGCATGGTAACATTTAGCCTGTGTAGGATCAGAATATCGTGACATCTATACTTCGCGAGATTAATCAATGACGACATTTCGAGGGAGTCGCAAGGAAGTAAAATAAATGACGCAATGAATGACGAAAGCCAGAACATGAGAAAAGTGTGAAGATTTGGCGAGATTTAGGAGTGTCGCGAAAACGAACACTTATACACTTGCGATGCTTCGCGAGTCATTCCCGAAAATAAAGGACAGCTTAGCTGTCATCCACTATGTAATACCCTATATAAAGGGTTGAGCCAGTCCATTGTAGAGAGGGTTCTTTTTGAATTGTTAAGCAAGTCATTAGGAGAGAGAAAGTTAAGAGTGATTGTAATTTCTTTAGCTCTGTTCTATCTTTCTTTGTAAACATTTCAAGAAAATAATCAATAAAATCTATAGTTACTCATCTTCAAATGGATTAGTTAAGTAAATTCTAATGAGGGGTGTATTGTGGGATTTCCTGCAACTACATATGCACTAGAAACAGGGATGGAGTAGAAAATCAACCTTGTGAATTGAAAGAATCAGGAGTAACAAGAAAGAAATTTCGAATAACTTTCAACAATTTACTAAAATTGAGAAATGGCTAGAAGAAGGAATGCATCAGAACAACCAACAATTGTAAGGAGAAGTGGGAGATTAGCTGGAGAAAGGAGAAATGAAGTAGGTGAACCATCAAGGATAAACGCAAGAGATAGAGAAGAAGGTCAAATTCAACCACCAATTCAACCAGCACCGAATAGAGTAATAGATTATGATAGGGTGAGCGTGCATACATGGAGATCAGATTCTATGGAAGAAAGAGAAGAAGTGCAATAATTGGTAAATAATGGACAAGAGGAGAGAAATCGAGAAGAAATGGGAGAAACAGCTCATAGAAATGAAGAAATCGCAGCATTAGAAACGTTGAGACAAACAATACATGAAGAAAGGAGATTAGAAGCGGAAGAACGCGCAAATTTAACAAGGCAAAACCATGAGTTAAGAATGGAAAATATAAGGTTGCAGAATAGGAGGTCGAGAAGTAATACCAGATCAAGATCAGGATCGGTTAGAGATGATATAAGGAGAATATTACCTGTCGAAAATGTTAATGAAGAGAATCTAGGAAAAGAGCCAAATCTCGGTGAAGGATGCTGCGAAAGAAGGGAAGTAGTGTGTATTCCACGTCCTGAGATTTTACAGAATGACCAAAATAATGAAAATTAAGGAAATAGACAACAGAATAGTCCAATTGGTGAAGAAAATCAGGAAGAAGGAGGAAGAATACTGCATGGGAGAGAAACACAGAGGAGACAAAAGGAGATTGAAGATGACATCGAAAAGCATTATATTGAACAAGCGCGTCTAGCTCGCGAAAGAGAAAGATTAAGAGTAGAAATGGAAGAACGGGAATTGGAGGAATCAATTCGGCAGAATAATCATAACAATCGAGAAAGAAGGCGCGAGCAAAATCGCAACAATGGAAATATCAATGAAGAGTATGAAAGAATACAAAGGAGAGCTGATAGACAACCAAGAAGAGAAAATGATGAATACAATGGTGTGCGAATTCGAGAACGAGATGGAGTAGAAAGTCGCAGAGAAAGAAGAGAAGAAAATGCTGAACAAGAAAATCAAGGTAGACATGAACGCAGAAGGAGAGAGGCAGAGCTAAAAAGACCAATAATTTCGAACCCCGATGTAAATGAACAAATCTTAAGAGAGTTGGCAGAGATGAGAGGAATGTTGAACAATAGAAGAGGAGGAGGAAGGAGACAATTGGATGAGGCAATCGAAGAAGCTGCGAAAACCCCCTTTACACTAGAGGTGCAGTTGGGAGGAATACCTCCAAAGTGCAATTTACCCGCATTAACCAGCATTTTTGATGGAACAACTTGCGCAATACAACACATCAAAGCGTATGTAAGATGTATGTTACAGTGGGAAAATCATGACGCTATATTGTGCAAATATTTCGCATCAAGTTTAACAGGAGAAGCACTAAAATGGTTTGAGGGTTTACCAAGAAACACCATCACGTCATTCAACCATTTACAAGCTATATTTTTAGGGGCATACATAAGTAACAACTCCTCGCGACCAGGAATTGAAGATGTATTTGGGCTGAAACAAAGAGTTGGCGAAAGTTTAAAACACTTAACTGTGAGATGGAAGACGATGTGTAGCGAGATGGCTGGACGAGTGGATGAAAGATATCTCATTTTATCATTCATAAACGCTATGTTCGCAACCAATTTGTTATATATTCAAATCTTTAGAGTTAAGAATACAATTACAATGACTGAGTTGCGAGAACTTCAGGAGAAATATATTGCTTTAGAGGAAAGGCAAAACGAGATGAATCATACCCAGTTGCGAATACCAATTCAAACGCTGCGAATGCAAGTTTATTACCCAAATTGATAAACACGGTGGCGAGCACTTCGCAAGGTCAACAAGAAAGGACAATAGATGATGGACAGCCAAAGATAGTAGCCATGGGAAGCCATGATCAAGAAGAATTTGAGAGAGAAAGGAATTATTACAACCGTGGCGGCAATAACAAAATTCAAAGACTTGATCATCCGCAAGAAACTTATGGAAGTCAAAGGCAGAATTATCATGGAGGTCAGCGACGTCACAGAGTAGTATGGGAAGAAATCAAAATGCCACCATTAAATGCTAGCGTTGAAAAAATATGGGAAGCTATACTCTTGATGGAAAACATACCTGCGCCATGGAACATGGGGAATGAGCCACCACCAAGTGATAGAAGTCACGAGTTCTGTTCTTACCACCGCTTTCATGGACACTTGACAAATGACTGCAAAACATAAAAAGAATCATCCTCAGAATGATTGACCAAGGAAAGCTGAGTCATTTTCTGAAAGGTGAAGAGAAGGTTCAACCGTTACCACCACCGCCAGAAATGCACAGAACAAACTCAGCAAAGGGGAAAGAAACATTCATAATAGAAGTTGGGAAGAAAGCTAAAAATTTGTTTTGTTTTGTTTTGGCGAAACAAGTGCATGAAAACCGTGGAAAATTATGATGGAAAGGAAACATTAAGAGAATTGAATGGTGTAGAGGCAGAGAGTAGCGGGAGCAAAAGGTGTAAGAAGTGAATAATCATCAAAAAGCAATAACAAAAGCTTGTTAAGGGTAAGAGGAAGAAAAAATAATTGAAGAAGAAATATGTGAGGATCTCGCCATCAGGAATGTATGACAATTTGATTGAAGAATTGAAAAAACAAAAATGATTAAACAATGTAAGATTGTGCGATAGCTTCGCAAACAAATGAATGATTGAATGAATTAGCAAAAATGAAAGAGTGAGTGAATGGGACGAACCTTTATGGCGTACACCCTAGTTCGCGAATGATATTTCGCAAGAGGAAAATGTAAGACCTAAAGTGCGTCATATAAGGGGGTATCTCTTGACATGGCTCAGGGGAAAGGTTACACCGCTCCTGGAACCTGAGTCATGGATATTTGGGGCCCATGAAAGCCTATCCGGGAGAGATACCTTGGATTTCCAACTATATATATAAGGTTATACCCTGGTTGGACGCCCGAGGGTCTCTTCCAAGGAGTCACTGTATACTCAAGGCGCCGGGGTACACGGTTGAGCCAAGAGTGCCTGGGGCATTTGAAGTGTCTCGGCCATTCTTGGCAAGTCTTGGTATATGCTGCACTCGGCCCGAAGAAAACTCCACTTAGGGTGCAGTCTCGTAACCATAAGCCATATAGGTATAAGGGATAAGAGGTCACAAAACAACCAGTTGTTGTTAAGACCGGATGGGAGGAGCTAGTCTTGTATGGCCGATGTACGCCTCCTTGAAGGGGAAACCAGGGAGAAGATAAGGGCGGCACCCTCCATTAGGGAGCTGATAAGTGTCAAAAGACGCAAATGTCATGAGGCTTTATTTTCGCAAGGAAATTTAGGCTTGTCATATTTGTGCGATGATCCTGTAGAGGCAATAATACTGACGCAAGGATAAGGCGAGATCAATGGGTTTTTGCATGAAAATGCAAAAACGTCCTGCGATTTCGTCGCGAAGACGACAATGTCATGGGATTTTACATTCGCAAGAAGACGACAAACAAATGTCATGGGATTTTACATTCTCAAGAATATTTAAACCAAATGTCATATTGTCGCAAATAAAATATCCAAATCTCTCATTTGAAAATGAATAATCAGAGGCAAAAACCCCTACTTAACAAATGATAAGACTCCAAGTTAAGAATAGTTTTCACCTTGAAAATCGGGATCGTGACAATCTTTTCGAGAAAAATGAGGAGTTAAAAGGTATAGTCTCGCAACTCCCTCCTTTTTTTTTTTTTTTTTTTTTTTTTTTTACAACTCAAACTCTTGTTCGCCCTCCAAGCATTAAACCAGACACGAATAATGGAGATATATAAGATGGAGTCCATTGTTGAAGAAGTTCGAGTTGAGAGAGATGGTTGGATGGAGCAATATAATCTCCTAGATAATCTTCATACTTATGAATTCAAATAAATAATTTGTCGAAAAGAGAATTTTGATTTATCGCAAAAGCAAGACTTGTTAAGTAATGATTTATCTCGCCTCTTATGCTTTGACTAAATCGATTTGGAGTTGCAAACTTTATCGATGAGAATCGAACTCTTTTCGCAAGAGAAACGTTCTTTGTTGAATAAGGTGGCTGACTATTCGCAGCAAAGATGATGCTTGTCAAAAGTTATGAAGAACACGAACAAGTTAAACATACTTTTGAAAAACCAACTTCAAGAAATTATCCAGAGAGAGATAACTTATTCAAGGTAGAATAACGATAAAAGCGAAGCAATTCCAAGAACAATGTATCAATTTAGAAAAAATCCAACTCTACTCGAATGAAAACTCCATACTTGTTTCCAATGAAAAGAATTTGTGAAAAGGTTTAGTGGGAAATTCATTTGATGATGTCATGGACCGCTTTGGGGAATAATTTCGCAGCATTAATTCAACATCTTTCTTCTCAAAAGGAAGGTAGTCAAATCATTTGACTATCTTAATTTATGTGTTTATTCCATGAATGCTTTACTATGATGGAAAGAAATTTCTCTCATTTGTTATGCATAAGAAAGCTACCATTTCCACCCTCAGATTCTAAAATTCGATAAAATGGAGCATCTTGCTCGTTCTCGCGACCGTGCGGAGCGAAGATTTGATTATATGTCTTATAAAGACATGAAGTAAGAATCATCAAAGGCGTTGCTTCAGGCTGGAAGTCCTTGTGAATGACATTTTGTTGTCTAACTCCCTTGCTCCTATACATGTTGATCCTTTGGAAGTAAGTGATGATGAAGTCCCCATTCTCCGATAGTGATTATGACTATGAAAGCGGCCATGTCGCTAATACCGGTTATCGACAAAGATCCGATAAAAGTTTTCAAAGAATCCACCAACTCAGAGAATAAAAAGATGCCAAGAACGCCCATTGACTGGTGAAGGTGAAGCAGAAAGTAATTGGTGAAGACATAAAATTGATGTAGAGAATTAAATCTGTTTGATAACTCTTTTGCTAGAAAGATTAAATCCTTGATAATCCTCTTATTTTCTTCTTCTTAATTATGACTATAATCTCATAAGCTTATTCATTTTTATGAAATGATTTTACTCAGTCATCATCATCTTTGCAATAATGTCGAATTTTGTATTGCGACGAGGTCGCAGTATCATCTCCATGAGTGAAGAAACCTGGGCGAATGACATTTTCATGCAATGGCTCATTGAAAATTTTGTGTGGTCTTCCTCCAGTCCCTAATAGAGGTCTTCCCTGCCCGCTTTTATGGCGAAAAATCGCAGACGCCCTTACACTTGCATGTAAAGACCCATTGATCTTGTCTTATCATTTTCCAAGTATTTTTGCCTTCTGCAGATGTTTTAGTTGCGACAATATGACAAATGCCTAGATATCCTTGCAAGAACATAAAGTCCCATGACATTGCATTCGTGCGACGAAATCAAGCAGACGTCCGTACACTTTCGTGTAAAGACCCATTGATCTCGCCTTACCCTCGCGTTAGTATTATTGCCTCTCGCAGGATCATTTGCACAAATATGACAAGCCTAAGTCTCCTTGCGAAAACAAAGCCTCATGACATTTAAGGGCTCTGCTTGACACCCCCTAATGGAGAGCGTCGCCTTATCATCTCCCTATTGCCCCTTCAAGGAGGCGAAACATCGGCCATACAAGACTAGCTCCTCCCATCCTGGTCTTAACAACAACCAGTTGTTTTCGCAGCCTCTTATCCCTTATACCTATAGGGTTTATGGTTACGAGACTCGCACCCTAAGTGGAGTTTTCTTGAGTGCAACGCATGCCAAGACTTGCCAAGAATGGCCAGTAGGTTCATCCATCCGGGCACTCGGCTCAACCGTGTACCTCGCCGCCTTGAGCATACACATCGACTCCTAAGAAGAGACCCTCGCCGCCCAACCAGGTATAACCTACATATATAGTTGGGAATCCAAGGTACCTCTTCCTGGATCTTTCATGGGCCCCAAATTTCCATGACTGATGTAACCTTCCCCAGCCATGTCGAGAGATACCCCTTATATGACGCACTTTAGGTCTTACATTTGCCTCTTACGAAATGTTATTCGCATGAACTAGGTGTACGCCATAAAGGTTCGTCCCATTCATTCATTCTTTTTAATCATTCTTCATCATTTCTTTATTTTGTCTCATGTAGATACTCGCCAATTTATTCATTTAATCATTCCTTATCTCTTGTTATTTTGTTAAGTCATGCATGACTTTTTTGTTATTCTTTTCGCGAGATCTTGGATTCTTTCTCGTATTTTACCGAATGTCGCAAATATCCAAAAGAATTACTTCATCTTGATTCCTTTTTTCCTCTCCTTATTACGCAATCTATATGCCCCTGCATCGACTACCTCTTTGATGATATAAGGTCCATCCCATTTTCTCGCTTGAGCTTGCCTCCGTTTTCACGTTGATATATCGGGGTTTCTCGCAACACCAAGTCGCCCGATAACTTCGCGTATTTTTACACGCTTGTTGTATTCTCTAGCCAGTCGCTGATAATTCTCCATGTGTCGCAAGGCTTTTCTCGTTTTTCTTCCAATTCATCCAACTTGATTAGAATATTGCTGCGCTAGATTTTCTCCTGCACTCTTTTTGGTTGCTCAATCACGACCTCTCGGGCTGGGAGTACAGATTCCTGGCTTCTCTTCTAGTTGTATTATAGGCCCATACCGCATTGGGTACTTGTTCGCACCATCCTTTGTTGTGTCCTTCAACTTTTTCTTCAATATATCGGCAATTGTTTTGTTTGTTGCCTCCGCTGGGCCATTAGCTTGTGGATATAATGGAGTCGATTTTCCACATTTTATCCGAAATGCATTGAAGCTGACAACTCTATATTTTGCCCTTCAAACTGCCTCCCATTATCGATACCAATCACAGGATCCCAAATCGCATATGATATTTTCGAATATGAAAGTAAAACATCCTTATCACGAATGTGCTGACCGCTTTCACCGCCCATTTTGTGAAATAATCCGTACAATTAAGTATCTCCTTTGTCCAAGCTGGTAAAATGGTCCTACAATATCTAAACCCCATTTTCCAAAGGCCACACACTTTTGAAGAATTTAATCGTGCTCCTGGTGCATGTATCTTCTTCCCGTGGCTTCGAGCTGTCTGGCTATTGCTCTCACGTCCTCATGCATATATGGCCAATAATATCCTTGCGTCTTTGCTTTATATGCCAAAGATCTTCCGCCGCTATGATTTCCTATGATCTCCACTATGCAAAAGATCTTCAATATGGTTTCTCCTTCTTTCCTTGTTACATCGAAGCAAGGTCCATCAAAAGAACGCGCCGATAAAGCACGCCATCTCGCAATTCATAATTTGTTGCCCTGGCTTTTAACTTGTGTGCTTCAATCTATTTCTTGGTACCTGCTTTCATTAAGTAATGCGTGAAGTTCTACTCTCCAATCTTCCTCGCGGCCTTGCATTTCATCTACCACCATCATTATATATCTTCTTGTCCCTCCTCCTCTTTAAAATATCCTGCAGAATACTTAACAAATGATAAGACAAGATCAATGGGTCATTACATGAAAATGTAAAGACGTCCTGCGATTTTGTCGCAACGAGGGGTGGCGAAATAAGACCTTTGACCACACAAGAATGATAAGGCAAGATCAATGGATTCCTTCATTTGTGAAGAAATCCTGCGATCTTGTCGCAATGATGGAATTCAACATAACTAGAGATATAGACATACATAAAATTGAGGAAGCAAATAAGTTTGCGAAAACGAATATATTCCATCATAAAGTTACAAATAATAGAGACCAAAGTCGGAAATTTCATTACTCAGAGATAATTGATCAAATCTCTCATTTGAAAATGAATAACAGAGGCAAGTATGGGAATGAATAGGATAAAATTTTGTTATTCATTTCCACATGATGGATTTATGTATTCATAATGCTGGTCAGTTGAATTATAAAGGAGAATTGCTTGACTAATATGCGCAAGTAAAGAAAACAAAGATTGAATTCATATTTAGCAATCCAAGAAGATTAAAAGAGTATATGTACATGTATTACAAGAAGCGAAAGAAGAAAAAGAAGTTATTTCTTTGAGGATTCTTCTTCTTGGTCAGATTCTTCAATTCCATCATTCTTTTCTCCAGATTCTTCTTCTTCGCTGGCTTCACTATCAGAGACATCCGAGAAAGGCGTATCTTCAGGAATATCATCGCGAAGACAAGGATATGAACTAAGAGGAATGCGGTGATCATTTCAAACCGTTTCAATAGTTTGATTGCGAAAACGAACAACATTATTGTTGAAATTCGCCATCAGAGCGTGCGTTGTTTCTTCAACTTAGAATACTTGTTATTGCGAAGAGAAAGGCCTTCATGAGTTCCCCTTTTTCAGACTCAAGTTCTTCAATCCTTATTTGAAATCTCTTCTCGGATTCTGCAAAACATATGATAATGAATTAACAACACAATAACGGTACTACAGAGATAAGGAGCAGTAAAGTATAATAAACAACCTTCTCTGTCAGATATCATGTCTTTAACCAAGGCAGTATGCTCGGCATGAAGGCTAACATCAACACCTAAGTTATTCCTGGCATTATCTAGAACCTTCGCAGCCCAAGCGAATTCATCATCATTATTTATAACAAGAAGCGAAGGAATCTGATCTTCTCGCTCATTAAGTATGGCATTTTGACGAAGAGATTCATCTCGTTCGATTTGTACTTCGAGAAGAGATTTTTGAAATGTCGCTAATGCCTGTGCACCTTTATTAGCAATACGGTCTTTGTCATCTATGAGACCACTAATTTTCTTCCTTAAAATTTTGGTTTTCTTATGGGAATCAAGATACATTTGTTTAAATCGGTTGGCTAAACCTAAACTAGATCTATGCTCAATCTCTAAGAGACGATATTTGGCTTGAAGTTCATTTAACGGAAGGGAATCAATTTTGCTTGACGAACTGCTTAAAGATTCGTTGAGATGGGTGAGAAGAACATCATTGTCCATAGGCTCGGGAAATAAATGGAGAAGAATGGCTTCTTCAGAGAGATTATATATGTCTGCGAAAATAATAAATCAGGCAAAGGAAAGCAGATGACAAAATAAAGACGACTTGAAGAGTAAAAGTTTTATACCATAAAGTTGCTGGTTTGCGCTTTGAAGAGTAGACATCTTAGTCTTCTGAGAAGCAGATTCAGTTTCCAACTGTTGAATCCTTTCATCTTTCTTGCGAGACATCGCAACTTCAGTTTCTAGTTCTTGGATCTTCTTTTTGAGTTGGAGATTTTTCTTTTCAAGGTTGTCGCGTCTTTTCTCGAGATCTGAGGCAACAACAAAGTAAGCTCTCCCAGACTATAAAGGAAAATAAATAAATTGTTAAGATAAAGCTTATAATCGAAATTACAGAGAAGCAAAGGAATATGGACATACCAAAGCAGTGAGAGCATTTAAGTGACTGGAGGTCAATGTTCGGGAAACTCCGCGAAAAGATTCATTATCCTCTAATAGCGGGGCATCGCAAATTTTAGCGAGAGCTTCGCAAGTAGCAGTTAGATGATCATCTCCTAATCCTTGCATAGAATCGGAGAAGACACTAGACAATTGCGCCATAGCAGAAATAGTCGAGTGATTCTCCCTCGCAGATGAAGTACCGGTCTCATTTTCATCCTCGTCAGAGCTTTTGCTGGTTTGAGAACTAGAATGAGAAGAGGGATGGGTTTTCCGTTTTTTAGAAAATGGAACAGAAGACTTGTCCTTGCGAAGAGTGATCTTATCCTTGCCCTTAACCTTCGCAGCTTCGGGGATGCTTGTTTCTTCAATAACCTTCGCACACGAATGAAGATAAGAAATAGAGGCAACAATATTGTTAAAGATAACAAAAGAAAATATTTCTTACTTCATCCGTGATCGATCGGAGTATCGCCAAAGTACTTGCCTTTGGGTTTCTTTCATAACTCTTCCTCAGTTTGTCAACCTATAAACTTTGCAAATTCAATAAATGCTTGTCATCGGGAATATCGCAAAAGCAAAACCTAAAAAAAAGGGGAAATATACCTCTTTTGCCTTCTCGGGCCACTTAAATTCCTAAGGATGATAGTTTGCGAGATTCGCAGGGAGTACGTGTGAACCTGCGATATAGGGTCCATTCAAAAATAAAGGAACAACCCACCATTTCTCATCTTTGGAATGACGAGGAGTATTATTGTTGCCCGAATGCCAATCAATATCTTGCATAAGCAGCTTGTCATCGAAAATATTATCTTTTCTTTTCAACCGAGCACCCCAGCGAGATTTGTCATTTCTCATATTTATTACTTTATAATTTTCAAAAAAGTTGTCCACGGTATACTTCTCAGCGACTATTTGTAAATTTGCGAATTTAGGATCTCTGACATCATCAGGATATAAAGATCCTTTACCAGCGCCACGATTGGCAAATTCAAGCATTAGACGGATACAGTCGCCGCTCAGTTGATAAATAGCTCGCGAGAATTTCTCGTGAGCAAGAATTTCATAGAATAATGGTATCTCGGGATTGTATAGAGGAATGGGAAGGCCTGCGAGGAGTTGACCTAGCGAGACTATGATTTTCTGATCATCACACTGATGATCAGAAAACAGTTTTGCAGAGAGAATAGACGAAGATTTTTGATCAGGAATGGTTGATAAAGTGAAACCTTTCTCTTGCAATTTCTTTTGAGTTTCTTCAAAAAGGGGTTTATATGTACGACCAAGTGAAGCCATTAATATAGTATGGGAATGAATGGAGAATTGAAGATTGAGAGAATTGAAGGGGATGATTACAGTAGCAGAAGCGCAAATTGCGGAGGAAGAAAAGTTGAAGGAAAGTTGCAGAGGGAAAATAAAAGAGAAAAAGAGAAGGGTAAGAAAATTATATATAGAGAAGAGAATCCTCGAGAAAACAAATGCATTTAATGCGAGATGGGACGTGAATGGTCAAGAATAAACAGTTGAAAGAGACGTGTCAAGAAAAGAGTGGAAGAAAAACACCTGTAATAAATTCCGTACATGAATAAAACGGATAAAAATGAACAATTGCGAGATAAAGATGAGCAATTGCGGCATCTCAAAATATTGGTTCTCATGACATTCTCTCCTTCGCAGAGAAGACATGAGAAGAGGCAAGATGTAGGATCAGAATATCGTGACATCTATACTTCGCGAGATTAATCAATGACGACATTGCGAGGGAGTCGCAAGGAAGTAAAATAAATGACGCAATGAATGACGACAGCCAGAACATGAGAAAAGTGTGAAGATTTGGCGAGATTTAGGAGTGTCGCGAAAACGAAAACTTATACACTTGCGATGCTTCGCGAGTCATTCCCGAAAATAAAGGACAGCTTAGCTGTCATCCACTATGTAATACCCTATATAAAGGGTTGAGCCAGTCCGTTGTAGAGAAGGTTCTTTTTGAATTGTTAAGCAAGTCATTAGGAGAGAGAAAGTTAAGAGTGATTGTAATTTCTTTAGCTCTGTTCTATCTTTCTTTGTAAACATTTCAAGAAAATAATCAGTAAAATCTATTTTTACTCATCTTCAAATGGATTAGTTAAGTAAATTCTAATGAGGGGTGTATTGTGGGATTTCCTGCAACTACAGCCTGAAAACCTAAGTTTGGCCACGCCAAACCACGCCATGCCAACCTAGCCACGCCTCCATGCCACGCAAATGGCATGCCAACCTAGCCGCGCCACCATGCCATGCCAATGGCATGCTAACCTAGCCGCGTCACCATGCTGGCCTTCCCTATGAGGCCACCAACGAACGAAAGCGTGCAAAGATCAACGGCTACCTTTCCTCTTAAGATACAAAATCTCGACCGTCGAAGGTCACCAAGCTACCAAGTTTCCCGAGCTCGACTTGCCAGGCAACAACCCTATGATACATGTTTTCCACAAAAACATTCGAGACATGAACACATATCAAAAACTGGGGGTTCCTCTTTGGGTATTGATTTGGCGGTTTACAGCGTGCGGCGTACACTACGCCCGTCATAAGGAAGTGTCATAAGGGTGAGGCGGTTAGTAAATACAGGGAGTTAAAAGTGAAATGTTCATGGGACATCAATTCCATACGTTAATGTTTTTATGGAACATCAATTCCATGTGTTAACGATTTTACGGAACATCAAATTCCATGCATACGGTTACCACCTCCTCCTATTTACTTACCCATTTTTCCATTCCTTAATGAGACCAGGGTATGTTTCACTTCGACTTGTATAAATAGGTCATACCTATTTCCACAGAACAACAAGTTCATTCGGGAATATACAACACTCAGAAAATACTTGCTAGCTTACCATTTGTTAGCCTTCCCACTTTTCTGATACAAGTCGTAGTAACACAACTACTCTTCCAGAATCAACTATTCTGGTCTCATCACTTTCCTTGCTTCCCTCCCCAAAAACAACCCATTCTCCTCCACTTTGTGACCGAAGCAAGTCCGGAACGGCCATTTCTTGGTTTAGGCTGGATTTGTACAGATTGATCTCTCGAATCTAAAGTACTCCCTTGCAGTACATTGTTTAGGGTTTAAATCGTTTCTCACCCATACACCTGAAATTACCGAAATCAGCAGAAACCATTTTCACCCTCAAACAATTGGCGACCACAGTGGGAGGTTGATCTTTCGGTTACAATGTCAATTTTCGACCATCGATCTCATGCTTCGACCCAGACATCAAGATGATAGAAGCAGGCGACCCGTTCAGGGATCGACGACTCAGTTACCAGATGACCCGACTATCAGTCATGACACTGCAAGGGATGACTGGGGACTTCCTAGAGGATAGAAGCAAATGATCCGCCCGAGAATTGACGACTCGGTTATCAGGCAACTCAGTAACGACTGGGGACTTTCCACAATCACGACGGTGCTTCCCGTAAAACCTGGTCTTACACCCTAAAGTTTCCTTTTCATCAGGAGACCTAAAAAACCAAGTAAGTCCTACCCATACAAAATGCGTGGTTTACCTTTTCAAGTTTTCACGGGAATAAAAAAAAAACACAATAGCCATGTTCTGTTCCACCCCATGTCATCTACCAAACACACGGTTCCATTGTTTTCCTGGGATGGGCAACACTTTCAACCAAGACAACATCATTTCCAAAAAAAAAAAAAAAACAATTCAATCCTAAATGATTCATTCCAAAAGAATAATCCAAAACCGTCAAGGTAACATTTATCTATCAACCCAAAAAAAAAAAATACAGAAAATCAAAACCATAAACCAGGCGCTTCCATTTGCCTTTCAAAAAAAAAATAAAGAAGTTCAGAAGACAGAAATGTATTCAAGGAAAGTTTTCCAACAACGGCTTGCTCCTTTTAGCAAAGGCCTCCCTCGTGCTCTGGAGAGCCGCCCTTTTCAACTTCAGCTGCCTGCACGATCTTTTGAATTCCACTTCCTGCTTCTTCACCATGTCTGCGGAAGGACCTTCGACTGTTTGAGCCAGCAACTTTTCAACCTCGGAGAAACCGTCGACGAACCAAGGAGCATTGAACTCGAACTTTATGCACATGTCACGGTGGAACCTCCATCTCGAGATTACGTCATCAGAAACTGTATGACCAGTCACGTTGCACATGTCGTCAATCGAAGACAAGGCTTCCTCCACACGCTTGACCAGCGCGTATCAGCTAGTAATTTTCGTGGTCGTGGCAATATGACCGTAGCTTTCCCATATCTTGGTATATAACACCTCATGTTTAGCTGGCACGCTAAATCCCTCAATCAACACATGATCCGGATAAGGAACCAGGTATGGAGGAACAAAGGTGGCGCTTGCGACTGCATCAGTAACTGGCGAAGGATTCCTAACAACAATTACGCCGACATTCACGTGAGCAATCTCCGCTGTCTGAGTCACAACAACGCTTCCATCTTGATCGGCCTCTGTTTTAAAGCCACCAGGCTTGGCTGACACGGCTAGAGACAAAGCCGTGTCTTCACCAGTTTCCATCTCAAGTTCGTCTTCAGAACCGGCTTCGCTCTGTGATATCATGGCTTAGACACTCTTTTTTTTTTTTTTTAAAGGTAGAGGAAGAAGGAAGGAAGAAGAAGAGCATGGAGAAGACTCACCGATTCACTTTCAGACCGACTAGAGGAAGATTCAATACTGCTATCGGAAGAACTACTCTCGCCATATCTGGACTCTGAGCTTTCATCCTTCTCGGATTCCCCTTCTCCATGGGTAGGCTCAGCATCACTGCCTTCCGTCTCAAGAGGTGCAGTTTTCTGACTACGTGCAAGTTTAGTGAAGGCGTTCACGCTGCTAAGACCCTAGGCAAGGCACAAGAACAGACACTCAGAAATGAGACAAAGATATACGCAATCCGACTGAATCAGGAAGAAAATTATACGTACTCGCATATTGGAAGAGCTAAAAGTCGGGAGAGCCATCGGATCCGACTGAAAACCACCAGCACGACTTTTAGATCTTCGCTCCTTCACTTGGGGACTATCTGCATTCGGGCTAACGGATTTTCGCTTGGGATCCCTCAGAAATGGATGTTCTGCTAAAATCGCAGGAGAAGGCTTACCGCGACGATTTTCTACCACATCATTCACGAATCCATGGATAGCAAGAAACTCATCCTGCCAAAATATGTTATATTTGGAGGTTGTTGATGGATTTCGTTCCGCAAGCAGAAAAGGGAGTCTTTGACCCGACGCAAGAGCACTAGCATCGAGAACAGTGGACAACGGGATTTCTGGAACAACCGGCTGATGAACGAGTGGGACCCCTTGGTCAAAACCCATATGCCGAGCCACCCTATCAATATTGTAAGAGATCGCTTTGCGAGATCCTCGAAAGAAAGACGGTACATGACTGGGCGTGCAGCTTCGCATGAACACCATCTTTCCAACACTCAGATCCTCTTTATCAGAAGACAAAGACATGTTCGGAACAGGAGCAAAGGTACTGATCTAAGTTATAGACGCATGCACCGGATCCCATGGACGAAAATTAACCGTGTACGAGTTGTCAAGAAATCCAACCAGGTTCGAGCCAATCTTTGGACGCCTATTCGACCAGCGCAGTATCCTGGAGCCACCCCAAGACTCGGGAAGTACAACCAACGGTTTTGGGGCGTACTTCTCGAAGTGCTCCCACAGCCACGCCTGAAGAAAGGCGGCATGAATTTACGAATCCACTTTCATATAGCCGTTTGAAGTACACATATCCGAGACCAGTTGATCCAAGTGTGCGTACAGAGAACAAAGAAACAAACCGCCAATAGGGAGAATGACGCCTTTTGCCAGTTTTATAGCAAACTTGATAAGTTCCTGCCTTATCTCCTTCTTACCGGAGCCGTCATCAAAAATATCTCTGGATAACCAAAGGGGTACATTATTTATATGTCCCTACTTTTGACACCCAATAAATATGTCCTTATACAACAATAAATATGTCCCTAATTTTTTATAACCTTATCTATTTGATATTATATTACCTTAATACCCTCACCCATATAATATTTTTTTTTATTTCAAAATACAACAAATTTCTTTCTCTACCACTTCACCACCTCCACTAGCACCACCACCACCAACATTCAACTACCATTC
This sequence comes from Papaver armeniacum, assembly GCA_023531295.1. Taxonomy (NCBI): domain Eukaryota; kingdom Viridiplantae; phylum Streptophyta; class Magnoliopsida; order Ranunculales; family Papaveraceae; genus Papaver; species Papaver armeniacum. Next base: position 76,138 of record JAJJWW010012024.1, on the reverse strand, counting down.
CACCACCACCGTTCAACAACCACCACCTAACAACCGCCACCACCACCAATATTACACCACCACTCCTTCACCACCACCATTACACCACCAACAGTCCTCCACCACTAGTCTGTCGCCGCCGCCGCCGCCACCGTCGTCGCCGCCGCCGCCACCACTGGTTTAGATATTTTTGGATCAACAACAGTAGTTGATCCAAATAAAAATAGAACCAACAGTAGAAGTTGATCCAATTTAGGGGATCAACGGTAGTTGATCCAAAAAAAAGGATCAACAGTAGAAGTTAATCAATTTCAGGGGATAAACAGTGGTTGTTTATCCCCTAAATTGTATCAACAATGAAAGTTGATCCATATAAATGGAGTGAACTTGGCGTGAGTCGAACAAGCATCATCTGACATGGAGTCAGTCATGCTACCATTGCACCACAAGTTCAACATTGGAAGAAATTTACATGATTTAAACCACAAGCATGATTTAAAATACAAGCAAGATTATACTTATCCAAGGAAATATTGTCAACAATAGGAGTTGAAAGAATCAACAATAGTAGTTGATCCAATAAAAAATTGGGTCAACAACAAGAGTTGATCCAATGAATGGATCAACAACCGTAGTTGATCCCATAAAAAATTGGGTCAACAACAAGAGTTGATCCAATGAATGGATCAACAACCTTAGTTGATCCCATAAAAAATTGGGTCAACAGCAACAATTGATCCCATAAAAACATATAAACAACAACTACTATTTTTATGGGATATCTGATTGATTAGAAGAGATTATGTCCAAAGATTCATCCTTTGCTCCAACCTCATTTACAAATGTCCCTGATGGCATTTTATTAGCAGTATACAATATATGAATGAGTGACAACACAACACCATAAAACATTGAATCCAGTTAGTTAACTTACAACAACAGAAGTCGCACGTATCTCCCAGTAAGCTTACACGTATCCAGGAAATGTTTTTTCCAGTTCCTCTGAAGCATGTCGATGAAGACCCTGTGTTCATAAAGAAAGTAAGAAATTGAATTACAACCGCATCAAAATGTCCTAGAACTCAATCAACTTTATTGTGATACAATTTAGATTAGACACTAGTAACTTCTACACAAGACATGTCTAAATATGATAAATCTAAAACACTAAGCATTAATTCGAGTGTGGATTGTGTATTACTTTCACTGAACTATTGTGAACAAATCAACGCAAGTACACAGTGGGGACTTGAAAACTATAGCACGATGACGTAAGAGAAAACCTCACCAAGCAGTAAAAAATACTAATAAGAACAGGAAACCAACACAATTTACACCACCCTCCGCCACCGCCACCGCCACCACCCTCACAACCACAACAAAGGCTACCACCATCACCTCCATTGCAACAACCTCCCACACCACCACCACATCAACAACAGGAAACCAACACCAGTGTATCACAACATCTACCGCCAACAATACAATATCAAGACTATACATTGAACTCAACAATCTCTACACAATATTATAAAAATTGAAAACCTGCAAAATCAGTTCTAAATAAAAACCGATCAAATGAATTGAGGATTGCCCATGATTAAAGATTAGGGAACAATAAATTACATTGAAAATATAACTTCATAATAAATTCTAATAAAACGCACATAAATCACAACCTAATGGGAATTTAAGTGAGATCGTACTTACACCTTTGAAATGAAGGATTACAATTTCTCCAAGATAACAAAATTCTTCTAATAATCTGTCTATAAACCCAATTTTTCATCGACAAATCAAAACAACCAATAATAATTTCTCTTATTATTTTTGGATCTTCAGATTTAGAAGGTAGCAATGAACGAAAAATAAGTACGAATTGATTTTTCTTAGGTGGCTAATCTGCTCGTGGTGGCGGAGGTGGTAGCGGCGGTAATGGCGGAGTAAATTTAGATCTGATTTTGAGAACAGAAAGAGGTGATAGAGGTGGAGGAAGTAGAAACGGTGGTGGTGGCTGAAAGAGGTAGAGGAAGAAGAAACAGTCGTGGTGATGGTTGTTGCTAGAGCAGAGGAGGAGAGAAAAAGAATTTAGATCTTGAGAACAAACTTGAAATGGTTTTTTATTCGGTGAGAACATGATAGAAAGGGTAAATTTGGTATTGATTATTAAATTAATTTCCTTTTAAAAAAGGTAGGGATATAATTAAAGGGGCCAAGGATATTTGTGAAGGCCCATGAATAGTAGGGACAATTATTCAATTTCCACTAACCAAAGAGCCAAGAACGCCGCGACATGAAGTATGCTATTCTTCTGGTTCGACTCCAACTCGTCAGGAAACCACTGAGATACCCACCAGTCATAGAAGCACTTTGTCTCGTTTTCTTTCCGAATGAATCCATTTGACTTCGCAACCAGGGCGGCGCGCATTTCTTCTTCATCTCTGCAGACAACCTAACGTCGAGGTTTCCAATTACGGGAAGATTTAGCAACACAGCCACGCTCTCCAAGGAGATGGTCATTTTACCCCACCTGCATACGGCCGTGTGGGTGTCCGGACACCATCTGGAAACAAAAGCAACTAGGCCTGGAATATCTTTCCTAATCTGGAGCACTGCGGAAGCCGCAACAGCACCATAGATCTGCGCCTTGGTCATGTAGTTGCAGGAAATCCCACAACACACCCCTCATCATATCTTGATAATAATTTCTAGATCTAAACTTATTTGATATGAAAATAGAGATAAAAATCCTAAAATTATAAATGGAGACACAAGAATTTACGTGGTTCGATCAATGTGATCTACATCCACGGGGTAGGGTTTTTCACTATGATTGTTGAGGTTACATTAGTATTACATTTACAATATCCATTAATGGATATTTTGTAGAGCTCTAGATCTAATTATTTGGGGAAGAAGATGATAAAGAAAATATCTCTCTCTCTCTTACAAAAATGTGTATCCTCTCCAAAAATGTGTCTCCTCCTTTTCTCTCTCCTGCCTTTCTCTTTATATAGTGTTTACATAGTGGATGACAGCTCACATACAGCTCATATTCTCGCAAGCTCTTGTCACCTTCTCGCGGATTCTTCATACCTTTCTCGTATTTCTGCTGGTGTCGTCTGTTACGTCATTTTTAATGTTAGTCTGCGATGGTTTCGCAATATTGCTAATGGCAATATCGCAAGTATGTTGTTGTTGCGATATTCTGATCCTACATCTTGCCTCTTTTTTCTTGAATATTGCTTGAAGAGCGATCTTTAAGAAAAAATCCGTTGTTGTAGTAGTATTTGATTTTTGTTGATGAAGGAACGAGCAAAAGAATACTGGACTTGAAAAGTACGTACTTGCCTCTATTCTTTTGCGAAGTTCCGAAGCTTTGTGAAATAAATAAGAAGTATCAACCCTTGAAGTATAAGAAGTATGAAGTATCCTTGAAGAAGTATAAGAAGTACTTAATCCTCGAAATATATAAGAAGTATGAAGTATCCTTTGAGAAGTATAAGAAGTATCCGTCCTTGATTGCGAATAAGAAGTATTGCGAAATTATTACTCCACGTTCTCTGCCTCATGCAATGCTGTAATGCAAATAAGAATTTAGATTAGTATTCAACATTTCTTTTATCAAAAATATTCATTTAATTGCAAGTTCAAATCGTTTTTCTTTGTTTTGGTTTCCTTTGTATAACTTGTTTCGTCTCATCCGATAAACATCCTTCATGGAGATGATCCTAATAGGTACACCCTTATATGACGCACTTTAGGTACATTGCTTCTTGCGAAATCATAGGGTAAATTCGCGAACTAGGGTGTACGCCATAAAGGTTTGCCCGCTACTACTCTCCATGTTGGATATCATTCTCATTTGAAACAAAGCAAGTATTTAATGGAAATATATAAATTGATCTCTGCGAGATATTGTTCTCGGTTTCTCTTGTAATTGTGAAATCTTTGTAGTTCTGAAATCTTTGTAATTCTGCGATTATCTCGCTTTTTATAAATCAAATCAAAAATCTTTTATTTTCTGTAAAAGTAAAATGTTCAAGGAAAGTGGAACTTAGCTTTTATGGTTTGCTGCTGTTGTCAAAGAAGTGAATAAATGCCTTGAAATGTATGAACTTCGCGCAGCAAAAAGAAATGTGAGAGGTGAAACTTGAACCCTTGACCTGCCTCTTGCATATTCTCGCACCATACCAACTGTTCTAACCCTTTCTTGCGAAATTAACTTGCGAAATAATCATCAACTTTCTTCTTTGCGAAATAAGGAGACCTACAAACAGGGCTTGGCAAAGTTCTTCTTTTCTTGTTCTCGCAAGTATATTTGCGAAGATGACTTCACGTGAAGAAAATTTGTGTGAAGCAATCTTTTCTAAGTGTATGTTCGTCGTGCAAAGAAATGTTCGCAAAGTAAACATCTGCAAAGCAAAAATTTTGTGCGAAGGGGAAGACTGAACTCGCGACCTCTAGTTAGCATGCCCCTTCTCTAACCATCTGAAATGTAACTTTATTTCTTCACCTTTATTATTTCAAAAATGTGCGAAAAATTAAGTTTGATGAGGGATTCAACCCCTGGTACTGAACTTCTTCTCTTCGCTAAACATCTGCAAAGCAAAAAAAATTTTTGCGAGGAGGAAGACTCCAACCCTCCTCTAGTTTGTATACCCCTTCTCTCGACCATCTGGGCTACTTGCGCTTGCGAAGGAAACACACAATGCCGCAATATTATTCCATTTCTTCGTATTTGAAAGTTCAAAAATATTTGAAAAATTTTTGTGTGGCTGCGAATTCGAACACATGACCACAGATTTGTTTGTTCCAACTCGACCATCTTTGCTAGCCTTTGTTTGCGAAGATACGCATGTAACCACCTCTTATTCTTTTCTCCTCTCTAAGTCAGAAAAATGTGAAAAAATATGACTGTGGCGAGATTCGATCTTGCGACATCAAGCTTCTTCTTTTTCTGACCTCTCTGTGCAAACAACTATTTGTGTTGGTGTGGTATATGTTCGCAGCGAATTCGAACTTGCGACCTCTTTGTTGTTCATTCAACCTTGAACCATATTTGCGAATTTCTCGTTTGTGATAAAAATTGCAAGCTGTTTTGTTCTTATCCTTTTCTTCGTCCTTCCTTTGTTTCTTCACAATTTGCCTCTTGTTTTCTCCCGAACATGGAAATCTTCAATTAAAACTTCCATTTTTTCCTTAAATCTCACCACAACCATTAATCTTTTCTCTTATTCTTTTCATGTCTTTGAATTATTGATGATGTTTACTCCCCGAAAATGTGATTTCTTCCATGAAATTTCCATTTTTGAACCTAAACTTTAAGATCTAAAAAAAATATGAACAAGAGCTAATTTTCATGGAAATTTCTTGAACCAACAAATTACGGGAAGGATAAATCCATTACTCCTCCCCTGCTTCTAGCGCTCAAAATGTAGTTGCAGGAAATCCCACAACACACCCCCTCATAATATTTTGAAAATAATTTCTAGATCTAAACTTATTAATCATATGAAAATTTCAAATAAAAATCCTAAAATTATAAATGGAGACACAAGGATTTTTTACATGGTTCGATCAATGTGATCTACATCCATGGTTCTTCACTATGATTATTGAGGTTACATTAGTATTTCATTTACAATCTCCACTAATGGATATTTTGTAGAGCTCTAGATCTAATTATTTGGGGAAGAAGATGATAAAGAAAATATAATCTCTCTTACTAAAATGTCTAACCTCTCCAAAAATGTGTATCCTCCTTTTCTCTCTCCTGCCTTTCTCTTTATATAGGATATTACATAGTGGATGACAGCTCATGTACAACTAATATTTCCCTTAATTTCGGATTTACCTTGCGACATTTCGCAGGTCTACAAATGTTAGTCTTCGCAAGTCTTCTTGACTCTTCGCGGAATCGTCACACCTTTCTCATATTTAAGATAATGTCATTTATTGTGTCGTTTCTAATATTTCTTCTGCGACATTATTATGTTGCGTCGTTAATAATTCGCAAGTGAAGGTTGCTGCGATATTCTGCCCCTACACCAAGCTAGCCACGCCATGCCATGCGCCCATGGCAAACCCTTGGCCCCACATGCCAAGCCAAACCGCACCTAGCCAAGCTAGACACGCCATGCGCCCATGGCAAACCCTTGGCCCCACTTGCCAAGCCAAACCATACCTAGCCATGCTAGCTGCCCCATATGCCAACGGCTTACCAAACCCTTGGCCCCACATGCCAAGCCAAACCCCACCTAGCCATGCTAGCCGCACCATGTGCCAACGGCTTGCCAAACCCTTGGCCCCACATGCCAAGCCAAACCGCACCTAGCCAAGTGTTTATGGGTGAAAACTATTTCTGCCGGTTTTGGTAATTTGGGGTGTATGGATGAGAAATGAGTCTAAACATTAAACAAATGCACTGCACGGGAGTGCTTGTAGATTCGAGAAATCAATCTGTGCAAATCCGGCCTAAACCAAGAAATGGTCGTTCCAGACTTGTTTCGATCACAAAGTGAAGGAGATGGGGTTGATCTTAGGGGGGAAGCGAAGAAGGTGTTGAGATTTTGAAGGTGTTGGCTATGTATGACTTGTATCGAGAAAAGTCGGACTGGCTTGCGGGATGTAATATATCAGTTCCGGTGTTTGAATACGATGGTATCAACACTTGCCTCTGTTGTCTGGACTTGTTCTGTTTTTGGAAATAGGGAGGAGAGCCTATTTATACAAGTCATTTGAGCCTTATTCTCATCTCTCATGGGAAGTAGAGGAAGTGGAGTGATGGAGTAGTGGAGTTGTGTGTTAGTGTTACACGACCAGTCTTGCCCACTTCTTCTGTCATCTCTAACCGTCAATGACTTCCTGACACGTTCTTGTGATGGCGCGTCGCACGCTGCACGCTGTAAACCGCCAGACCAATACCCCAGTATGTATCCCCCAGTTTGTGACATGATTGATGTCTCGAGTGTGTGGATCATGGGACCCACAGAAAGTAGCATGTAATGCTAGATTAAATAACTAAGTTATTTAGAAATTCGATACTTGTGAAGTATCGTGTGTATTCTATGCAGGTAGTGCATCATGGTGTGGTAAAGTGACGTGTGGTGATCACCATGACGCCTTACTGACCAATTAACTCCTGACCAGGGTTGTATAACCAAGCCGGTGAAGTTGGACGGACGAGATGGTCTTTGAGACACTCATCTGCGACCGGTGGTGGAATTAAGGTTTTTGAAGAGGTGCGCAAGCATCACTCTTCAGCTTGGTTGAATCCAAGCTTGGGATACAATTTTGGCAGGGCCGATCGTGCATGTGTGTAGACGACATGACGGTGTAGGCGCCCATACCTCATTGTCTAATGAAAGTGTGATCTGGGCCACTCAATTTGTCCGGCGAAGTTGAGTGGTCGCGATCAATTTGCAACAAAAATCTGGTACCGCAAAAGCCGCGCATCATGCCCACTTCGGGCGCGCGTTTCAAGACGACCAAGCCTGGTCGGTCTTGGCCGATCAGTCCGGCGTGCATACGGTGGGATAGTGTAAACACCTGTACTTCATTGTCCCATAGAAACGTGATCTAAGCCACTCAATTTGTTCGGCAAATTTGAGCGATCGAGATCAGTTTGTGGTTGGAAAGTGTGACCACGCCTAGCTTGGGCATGCGAATCGAGGTGTACAGCCAAGTTTGGTCTTGGCCGATCGGGTGTGGAGATAGGTGGGCCCGCAGTGATCGTGTTGATACTTACCGGACCTGCTTAGTCTATTCCTGGACCCTTCATCCTAGCAGGAAAAAAGGGACGCTCATGATCGCGACACAAACCCTAATTAGGTTTTGCCGGCCGTGTGTCATACCCAGTTTTGGGCACACGAATCAAGACAACCACCATAGTTGGTCCTGACCGATCAGTCAGGTATGTAGGAGGGCCCATGGTATTTGTGTTGACATGCTCTGGGCCCTTTGAATCTACATCTCACCCTCCATCTATGCTTGCGAAGATGGATGGTTGAGACTGTTTTGGGATACATGTAATGTGCCGCAAACCCTAATTTAGGGTTTTTCGTCCATACTGCTCTGGTTTGGACGGTTTGGCAAGCTATGCCACCCTTTTGGGGAGGCCGACCATGCGGGGCCCCCGTTGGGTCGGTAGTGAATATTCCAATACCTGCTTGGGGTCATGGATTCAATTTAATCCATCCAATCATCTTTGGTGAAGTTGGATGGTTGTGATCGTTTACGAGGCCCATATGGACAGTCCAGGTTCAAACATGCTCAATCGGGCTAGTATAACACACGGAGAGATGTATGCTCAATCAGGCTAGTATAACACACCGAGAGTTGTATGCTCAATCGGGCTAGTATAACACACCGAGAGTTGCAACTTGTACTGGTATTTCGTACATGCTTCATTATTAATGCTTGGAGGTGTAGGACCAGAATATCGCGACAACAATACTTCGCGAGAGTAACAAACAACTACATCGCGAAGGCGTCGCAAGAAAGAAATATAAATGACGCATCAGATGACGACAGCCAGAACATGAGAAAAGTGTGAAGACTTGGCGAGATTTAGGAGTGTCGCAAGTAAAGACGTTTATAACATTCGCGACACTTCATGAGATGTTCCCAGAAAATAAAAGGACAACTTAGTGTCATCCATTGTATACTACCCTATATAAAGGGTTGAATTGGTGCGTTGTAAGGGGGATTCTTTTTGAATTGTTAAGCAAGTCATTAGGAGAGAGAAAATTAAGAGTGATTGTAATTTCTTTAGCTCGTTTCTACATTACTTTGTAAACCTTTCAAGAAAACAATTAATAAAACACATTATTATTCATCTTCAAATGGATTGATTAAGCAAATTCGAGTGAGGGGGTGTAGTGTAGGATTTCCTGAACTACATATGCGCTAAAAACGAGGATTGAAGAAGATCAACCTTGTGAATTGGAAGAATTAGGGGTAACAAGAAAGAAATCTTGAATAATTTTTAACAAGTTACTAAAATTGAGAAATGGCTAGGAGAAAGAATGCATCGAAATGACCAACGATCGTAAGGAGAAGTGGAAGATTAATGGGAGAAAGGAGAAATGAAGTAGGTGAACCATCAAGGATAGATGCAAGAAATGGAGAAGAAGGTCCAATTCAACCACCAATTCAACCATCAACTCAACCACCAATTCAACCAGCACTAAACGAGTAATCGATTATGATAGGGTGAGCGTGCATACATGGAGATCGAGATTCTATGGAAGAAAGAGAAGAAGTGCAACAATTGATGAATAGTGGACAGAAGAGAGAAATCGAGAAGAGATGGGAGAAACAATTCGTGGAAATGAAGAAATTGCGGCATTAGAAGCTACTGAGACAGACAATACACGAAGAAAGGCGGTTAGAAACGAAGAACGCGAGAATCTAACAAGGCAAAACCACGAATTAAGGATGGAAAATAGGAGGCTGCAAAATAGAAGATCAAGAAGTAGTAACGAGATCGAGATCGGGATCGAGTAGAGAAAATGGGAGAAGAACATTACCTGCGAAAAACGTTAATGAAGAAAATTTGGAAAGAGAGTTAAATCTTGGTGAAGGAGGTCGAAGAGAGAAATTAATAGAGAATCGTTATATTTTGGTGAATAATCACGATGATGGAAATCAAGAAGATAGGCAGCCTCGAGGACGAATAACCCAGTTAATGAAGAAAATCGGGGAAGAAGGAAGGAGAACACTACATGGGAGAGAAACACAAAGGAAACAAAAGGAAATGAAGATGACATTGAAAAGCATTATACAGAGCAAGCGCGTCTAACCCGCGAGAGAAAGATTGAGAGCGAAATGGAAAATCGGGGGAATTGGAAGAGGCGATTCGACGTTAATAATCATGACAATCGAGAGAGAAGCGCGAGCGAAATCGCAACAATGGAGATATCAACGAAGAATATGAAAGAATACAAAAAGTAGACACGAACGAAGAAGGAGGGAAGCAGAATTAAAGAGACCGATAAATTCAAATTCTGAGGCAAATGAACAAATTCTGCAAGAATTGGCAGAGATGTGATGAGTGCCAAATAGTGCATATTTATACACCTTTTTATTGGCATTTTACTCATCTTTTGCGCTTAGAAATCAGATATTATCCCAGTTCGTGTTTTCCTTGTTTTCAAGAATAAATATTTGTATTAATTAATTTTGTGTTTTTAGGTAATAAATAAAGCTCGGAGAATCGAGGAGCAAAAGAGCAAAGAATTGGAGTCGAGCATCTATGGAGCGGATAGCCAAAGCCTCCGCGCGCAAAATCGGTTGCAACCCAACAAGGAAGACTTGGGCTAGAGCTACCCACGACCCGGATCCGAGCCCGCTCACTCGAGCCATTGAGATCTCCTCGCCTACATCCAACGGTCGCTCCATCACTATACATCATCTCTTGATGCTCCGTGCAACACGAGATCACTCCAAAACCGGCTACCAACCTCGACCGTTCGGGATCTCTTCACTTCATCCAACGCTCGGTGCAGCGTTCTCATCATCCCCCTACTGTTCATGCCTCACAACGAAACTCTCTATACCCTATACCCACTCGACCTTACCCATTTTCTCTTCTTCCTTCTCTTTCCTCTGCAAACCCATCTTCTCTGCAACTCCACCCCCATTCCCCGACCAAAGAATACCAACAACTCTCCTCCTCTTCTCTAGGCTTAGCTATCTCTCCTTTAGCTTCTCCATACACCTAGAAGCTAATTTAGAGATAGATGAGAACTAGGGTTAGGTCACAACAACCCATACATGGCGACTCGGGCGCGCAGGAGCAAGAGAGGTCGGTGATTCGGAGCCTAACAAAGTATGGGTTTGAATTACTTTGCATTTAATTCCTATTTTTTTAAGTAAATTAGGGTTCGGTTGTTGAGTTGGTGCATGTATAAATTGAAGTGAGGGTTTGTGTGTTAGAGGCACGCCTGGATTAGCCGGAGTGTCAATTAGGTTTAAATTCTGTTCTTTGCTAATTTTATTATGTTTTAATTCAAAGTGTTAGGGTTTGAGATGAAACCCTAGCTTATCACTATGTTCTTCATAATTCATGTGTTCTTCTTAAGTGATTAATTAGTTTTAAGATACATTTAATCTGAAGCGAGAACACACATTGCTCTCACAAGTGCATACCCAAGCCATGGATGCACCGTAGTTAGAAAACCCTGTGTTGTTCATGCTACAACTCAAGCTCAAATAGACCAATGTTTATCTACATGATTAGTCAGACTTTAGTCGGACGCTAATACTTAGGGTAAACACCTTAGTTGTGATTAAGATTATCACTGGAGAAACATCTTAGACATGAGGCAGACTCGACACCTCTTCCTTAGTTGTTATAAGAACAAGATTAACATCATGAGTTGAAGACACAAAGTGTAGTTTAGTGGTGGAATCGAAAATCCCAACATCCTTATCATCACGGTTTACTTTAGTTTAGGATTACACTTCATAATCACCCGTTTAGGCGCAAAACACCACGTCACTTGTTATCACTAAAACTCAGTTTAGCAAAGCCTTAGATCAATTAGAGCACCCCTTGTCTCTGTGGTTCGACCCGCACTTGCTCTGTCCTACAACCAAGACACCGTGCACTTGCGGTATAACCGTAGGCCATATAATTTACCCATCTTCCAGGCCTACCAAGATTTTGGCGCCGTTGCCGGGGACTTGGTGCGTGCCTGTTGGTTGTTGGCTTGTCTCTTAAACATTTTCATCCTCAGAAATAGTCACACTGCATTATCATTTTTAGTTCTGTTTTAGTGTAACTTAATGTAACTTGTAGTCTTCATCTCGTACTTAGCATATCATTGCATCTCGTAGCTCTCGTAGTAATATAACTTTCACAAATTGTAGCCCCCGCATTGTAGTTTAACTGTGTATATCATCATCCCGCATTGTAGTGTTACTTGAAAAGCTTAGTCCCATTCAAACCATGATATTCTCGGTCATATCCCGTAGCACCGAGAACCGAGTTAGCATTGAGCTCATTGCTTAGCCCGTAGCATAACCCGAGTCTGTCATAACCTCGTGCCTGCTATGCTCATTGTGCGCCAACCCAAGGGAGACAAGAAAAACGCACGACTTGAAGGTTAGTATTCGAACATTGCATTGACCTGTGATTTTGCCATATATGCGGCTGTGTTAGTATGCTAACTGCAGGCATGATTGAAAGTAAGCAACTTGTGTTGTGTGATTGTAACCGAGCTGCCAATCTCAAGCCCACGAGCCGTTGAGCTTGTGTTTGCTTGAAGAGCCAAGTTAGCCGCAAGCTCGCCATTTAGACTTGCCAACCTGGGTAGTGCATAAGTTGTGCCTTGCTGCTCTCATAAACATCAGCAACCAGCCCCCTTGTGTGCCGATTGAATGATTGATAGTATGTATGCTTGTTGAAACTCCCGAGCTCACCCAAGAGTATTGCTCTACTCTGTTAACTTGCTAGCCCCCTCAGCTACAAGTTTGAGCAAACCCGAGCTTGGCTGAACTGCAAGTTCTCAGAACCATCCTCGTGCATACATCTCGTGAACCCTTTGGTTGTAACTCAGGTGACTTGTGTGCACTGAACTACCTGAAGCCGTTGAGCCTCAAATGACCGACACCGAAGCCCTATAAACCGGTGCCTAAACCCCGCTTGCCAACTAGCCCGTGAGCCTGTTGAGCCTGTGATCTCGATTCACCTGATAGGCTAGATACTCTGAACATCTAGGGTCTCGCGCATAAAAATCAGAAAACTGAGCACAACTGACCACTGTTGAGCCAAAGCCCCGAGCTTAACTCTACCTCGACCCCATAGCTTCTTTGCCTTGGCCGTAGCCTCGTGCTTGTATGCAAACCCCGAATGTTGTGTTGTGTTGTGTGGTGAACACCTGAGCATGTTTTAAATAAATGACCTGTTCACATGTTTGTTGATCTTCTGCATTTGTGAATAGATGTTGTTTTGCATGATAGAATAGCTGCAAAATCCATTGCATGCTAGACCTCAAGGAATGACCCGAACCCACATCTCGTGCATCCTCGTGTTTTTCTGTTGAGCTTGTCTTTGTGCATCCGCAATGTACCAACCCGAGCCGTGTGCAAACCCCGAGTCACTTTTTGAATTTGGGCTGAGCATCCACCTGCAACCTCTTGAAAACCTGAGCTCAGCCCTGTGTCTCATTACTCTTCACAAGGCTAGCTCAGACGATATGCGCAAATGATGAAATCCGTGCTAAGCATCTTGTAGAGTTAAGCTTAAACCCGACCGATCCTAGTACACCTACCAACATCTTGCTTGAGTTGTCCGCTCTCGACCTGAGCTTTGAGAGCCCGCCAACCTAAGCCGAGCTGAATTGCAAGCTCCGCACAACTGAACTACAAGATTACACAACCACTGGGCTTGTACACACCTGGGCTTGCACATACCAAGTAACATGCACACAAATCGAGCCCAAAGACCATCAATCTGGCCGTTAACCTATCATCTGTGTCAGGTGCAACCAAGCTGGGCCAGACCAACTAAGCTACACAACCTGGGCTGCAACCAAATTGAAGCCCAAATCTTGAGCTGTGCATTTGCACTTAGACTAAACAGCCTGGGCTTAAACCAAACAGAGCCCACAGTTCCAATGGGCTGTATTTTCCCAACAAACCAAAACCCATTTAAACCAAATCCCAATAAACCAAATCAGCCCATTTAAACCAAATTTTCCCACAAAAACCAAACAATCAGCCCACACAAACCAAATTCCCACATAAACCAAATCCCATTTTCATGTTGATGTTTCTGTACATTATTATTTTTTTTTTTGGGTTAACCCTCAACTTTTTAGGACTTGTTAAATTTTTCTTTTCTTGAATTGGTTGAGTCTTCATGCGCTTATATTGTGCTAATCTGATATGATCTCCACTGAGAATGTTGGATTTTGCCTTGACTAACGAAGCTCAACCTTGCTCCGTCAACATTCCGGTAATCTCTTTCCTTTTATCTTTTCAGCATAGTTCTCTCGGTATGTGACTGTTTAAATTTTTTCTATATGAAGACACATTGAGGACAATGTTTGATTTAGGTTTGGGGGTGCATTTGCATTTAGAGTTTTTAGTTTTTATTTTGCATTTAGAGTTTTTAGTCTTTTATTTTACCTTTTATTAGCAAAAAAAAAAAAAAAAAAAAAAAAAAAAAAAAAAATTCAAAAATTCAAAAATTCAAAAACTTTTTGCAAATAAAAACCTCCAACTTTTAGAGATTTTAGAGTCACTAGCATGCTTTTAGCTATGTTTACATAGAGATTCCGACCGAAATAACGTAACTTGGAAGTACCGGAAAACGCAATCGGGTTCCTTAGTTGATTAGAGCGCTAAAGTTGGTTTAACCATACCGAGGAGCGAATTAGGTCTTTGTTTAGATATTCTATAGAAATTGTGATCACCCATAGTGGAGACTACCCAATTTACATCAAGTGAGGCACCAACCTTCAATTTTTTTGCAACTTTCCTGAAAAGTCATTAGAGTGTGTGTCACCAGACACGTAAATTCCGGGTAGGAATGGTGAGCTACCCAACTTCGCACCATTTTCAGCACTACTTTTGATCTCTTGAGTGCTAATTTTTGTCAATCATGAGGGTGACGTCTAAAGATGAAAACTTCTTCTAAATACCGATTTGCAGTTAGCATCATTCTCTCTCTCAATCAGCAAGACCCATAGAAACACATCATCGTCAACAACGGAGCGGGTAATCGAATATTGAAAGAAAAATTGATATAGTCCAAGGTTTATGTGCGAGAAAGAAAAGAAAATAGGATGAGAATTAATAAAATTTATAAAATCAAGACAATACAAGTTGTGGAAAAATTGAGTGATAAAGTCCTTTGTCCATGGAGTTAGTTGTTTCATTATTTGTATTTGTATTTTTATTTTCACTTATGATAAAAAAAAAAAAAAAAAAAAAAAAAAAAAAAAAAAAATATTATAGTTTATTTTTTATACCACCATGGTAAAGAAGAGTTTAAAAAAAAATCCAAACAACAAGGAATTTGAGTAGAAAAGTTAAAAATTGTCAAGTTTTGTGAAGTTTAGAAGTTCGTCATCAACAATTGAAGACCGAAGACCGAAGATTGAAGACGTTTCTATGGTTTCTTATGAGAGAGTGATATTAATTGCCGATCGGGTGAGAAGGTAAGTGAGTACTCACCACCCCTTACTAATGGTTGATTTTCCTTCTTAGAGATCATTAGAAAAAGATTCTTTTGTCCACACTTTTGTGGAGTCTCCGTTTTATTTCGGAAGGTTATCCTTCTTACCTACAACGTGTGCGATTTCTCTTTATTCCGCCGCACACATGAGAGACTAAAAAAGCGATCTTTTGAGTGCAATTATCATAAAAACCCTAATGGTGAGGTAGAAGTCGAGGCTTATGATCACAATCGAATCCGAATTCTTTCATATGGTATGGTTACTTCTCGCTCAAAGACTTAAGGATGAGAATGCGTTCTTCGATAGTTCTAACTTCTGTTACTAGCATGCGAAACTCTATATACTCATAGCTTCTGAGGCTTGAGACTCTTTACACTCCGAAATTGGAGAAGGTTTTGTGGGTACACCTCTTGTAAACCCTCACGAGACTACAACTCGTCCACTAGGGACACCTAGGGGTTTAAAGGCTTAGTGCATACGCTAAATGCATTCGAGAGACCTACGACGGTGGTATAGTTAGGATTTCTTATTTTTGTTTTACTTGAGGACAAGTAAAATTCAAGTTTGGGGGTATTTGATGAGTGCCAAATAGTGCATATTTATACACCTTTTATTGGCATTTTACTCATCTTTTGCGCTTAGAAATCAGATATTATCCCAGATTCTGTGTTTTCCTTGTTTTCAAGAATAAATATTTGTATTAATTAATTTTGTGTTTTTAGGTAATAAATAAAGCTCGGAGAATCTGAGGAGCAAAAGAGCAAAGAATTGGAGTCGAGCATCTATGGAGCGGATAGCCAAAGCCCGCGCGCAAATCAGTTGCAACCCAACAAGGAAGACTTGGGCTAGAGCTACCCACGACCCGGATCCGAGCCCGCTCACTCTGAGCCATTGAGATCTCCCTCAGCTACATCCAACGGTCGCTCCATCACTATACATCATCTCTTGATGCTCCGTGCAACACGAGATCACTCCAAAAACCGGCTACCAACCTCGACCGTTCAGATCTCTTCAGCTTCATCCAACGCTCGGTGCAGCGTTCTCATCATCCCCCGCTGTTCATGCCTCACAACGAAACTCTCTATACCCTATACCCACTCGACCTTACCCATTTTCTCTTCTTCCTTCTCTTTCCTCTGCAAAAACCCATCTTCTCTGCAACTCCACCCCCATTCCCCGACCAGCAATACCAACAACTCTCCTCCTCTTCTCTAGGCTTAGCTATCTCTCCCTTAGCTTCTCCATACACCTAGAAGCTAATTTAGAGATAGATGAGAACTAGGGTTAGGTCACAACAACCCATACATGGCGACTCGGCGTCGCGGGAGCGAGAGAGGTCGGTGATTGAGCCGAACAGTATGGGTTTGAATTACTTTGCATTTAATTCCTATTTTTAAGTAAATTAGGTTCGGTTGTTGAGTTGGTGCATGTATAAATTGAAGTGAGGGTTTGTGTGTTAGAGGCACGCCCGGATTAGCCGTGTCAATTAGGTTTAAATTAGGTTTCTTTGCTAATTTTATTATGTTTTAATTCAAAGTGCTAGGGTTTGAGATGAAACCCTACTCCAGGTTAGTACCCTTAGATGTATTTGAAGTTTTACATGGTGAAACTCCTTAGTTAAGTGGTGGAATTGACACACCTGCACTTATCTACTATAGGAACAAGACACTTAATCTAGTTGAAAGCACATACTAGGAACCTAGTGGTGGAATTGATGACCCAAGCATACCTTTTATCATTGTTTATACCTTAGTTTAGGTTGATTACCATTTCACTACTAAGCGCGTATCGGCAAAACATCTTATTTACCATCTGTTGTCACTTGTTATCATTTGAATTCAGTTAGTAGCAAGCCTTAGATCACATAAGGGCACCACAAGTCTCGTGGTTCGGCCGTACTGTGCCTGATGCTACATCACGACACCGTGCACTTGCGGATTATAACAGTGGCGTAAATCACGTAAATTTATACACTCTTTCGGGCCTACCACTTGGCCATTAGCTTGTGGATATAATGGAGTTGATTTTCCACATCTTATCCGAAATGCATTAGCAGCAACTCTATATTTTGCCCTTCAAGCTCGCTTCTCATTATCGGATACCAATTGTGCGGGGATCCCAAATACGCATATAATATTTTCAAATATGAAAGTAAAAACATCCTTATCGCGAATGTCTTGGACCGCTTTCACCTCGCCCATTTTGTGAAATAGTCAGTTGCGACAATTAAGTACCTTCTTTGTCCTGTTCTAGATAAAAATGGTCCCACAATATCTAAACCCCATTTTCCAAAAGGCCACGCACATCTCGAAGAATTTAACGTGCTCAGTGCATGTATCTTCTTCCCATGTCTTTGACAATCTTCGCAGACGTCCTGGATATTGCTCTCGCGTCCTCATGCATATATGGCCAATAATATCCTTGCGTCTTTGCCTTATATGCCAAAGATCTCCCGTCGCTTATGATTTCGGCATCCCCACTATGCGGCATCTTCAATATGGTTTCTCCTTCTTTCCTTGTTAGACATCGAAGCAAAGGTCCATCAAAAGAACGCCGATAAAGCACGCCATCTCGTAATTCATAATTTGTTGCCCGGCTCTTTAACTTGTGTGCTTCAATCTATTTCTTGGTACCTCGCCTTTCATTAAAGTACGCGTGAAGTTCTACTCTCAGTCTTCCTCGCGACATTGCATTTCATCTACCACCATCATTATATCTCGCTTCTTGTCCTTCCTCTTTATTAATTGATGGCGCCGATGAGCGTCCGTATTTTGATATTCCTCGCGGTTGAGTGCTATCATCATACTTGATATAAAGGCAAAAGCGTCTGCGAGTCTATTATCTCTCCTTGATATGTGCCTCCATTTTATTTTCAGGTATCAGTCTGTGACAACACTCTACAAGCTTCCTGTATTTCGTAGGGATGGATCATTTGTAGCATACTTCTCACGTTATCCGACAAATTGCCAATTGCGAGTCACTTGGTAATCCTCACATTCTCCAATTTCATTTCTATTGCAAATCGTAGAGCATGTATTATAGCTTCAGTACTCCGTTTCATTATTGGTAGACTCAAATTCCAATCTAAAAGCAAAGCTAACTTATTGCCTTCAGCGAAATCACAACAATTCCCACTCCTTTACCTTCTCCATTTGATGATCCATCCACTAATATTTCCCACAGATCCGGCTCGGTTAACAAGTCTTTTGGATCTCCATGCTCTTCTCTACATCCATCATTTCATCCATTCCGCTCATCTTCCTCCAAAGGAAATTGCCCGAAAAGTCTGCGACAACTTTGCGACTTGGTTGAAGATAATATTTCATATTTGAGTTTGCAATGGCTTATTTGAGCATTCCATCTTTCGACTCTTCACGATCTTTTGAATTTTTCATTATCGACTCAATTGGTACCTTTGTTACCACTTTCTAGCAGTATGTGCACGAAAATATATGCTGAAGTTTAAGCGACGCATAGACTAACGCGAGGATTAGTTTTTCAATCTTCGAATAATTTCTTTACTGCAGGCATTAAAAGTTTTGCTTGATATAATAGATTGGTTTTTCTACTCTGCGTCCGTTCGCGATAGAAAGCGCACTTAAGGCATGCGATGTTGTCGCGAGGTATATTAATAATTCCTCTCCCGGTTACGCTTATGCATAATGGATATATCCATTAAATGCTCTTTGATCCTTATAAAGCCTTTTCACATTCAGTCCAGTCCACTTAAATTTCGATCCTTTTTGAGAACACTTTGAAAAGTGTTTACACTATCGGATGACCGCGAGATGAACCTTCCTAGTGATGCTAGCAACCCATTCGACTTTTGAACATCCTTTCTTATCGCGAGTGTCGGCATATCGCTGACTTGCTTTTACTTTCTCAGGATCAACATGTATTCCTTCCTTTGATATAATGTAACCCAAGAACTTCCACAGCGCTACTCCGAAGGTACATTTTTCTCGGATTGACTTTGATGTTGAAACGCCTCATTTGTTCAAAAATTTCTTTCAAGTCTCGCACATGATCTTACGCCTTTTACTTTTACTAGCATGTCATCTACGTATACCTCTAATGTTTTATGTATCCGTTCTGCGAATACTTTTTCTACCATCCTTTGATACGTTGCTCCAAGCATTTCGCAAACCAAGCGGCATTTTAGTATAACGGTATAATCCTCTTGGAGCGAAGAAAGCGGTGTGCTCTTGGTCTTCCTCGGCGAGAGGAATTTGATTGTAACCTTTGTATCCGTCTCAGTGATGATACTCTTTCATTCCCTATATGATTCGACTAGATGTGGAATGTCCGGTAATGGAAAACTGTCTTTAGGGCAAGCCTTATTTAGATCGAGTGAAATCAATGCAAATCCTTATTCCCTTGTTCTTCTTTGGAACTATAACCATATTCGCTATCCATTCGAGGATATTTTGCTTGTCTAATAATTCCTGCATCCGAGCATCTTACGCAGATTCTTCTTCTATCCGAGGTGATATCTTTGTTCGCTATCTTTCTAATTCTTTGTTTGAATGGCTTCACCTTTTTATCAATTTCCAACTTGTGACAATGCAGCAGTGGATCTATACAGGCACTTCATCCATATCCATGCGAAGATATCTTTATAATCCATAATAGATCAGACTGGTTCTTTTCTCTTCATCCGCTCCCATGTTAGTTCCAATCTTTAGCATCTTGGGTTTTTCCTTAGTTCCAATATTCACTTCTTTGGTTTGCTCTGCCGCGACGTAGCGGCCTTCGGTTTCTCCCATGAGGGTCGGTCCTTTCGGTTCTTTCGCAAGATCATTTTCTTCTCCGAGATCTCGCTTAGGTATGCCTTTTCCTTCCTTCGCTCTTATCATGTAAACTCTGAACTCTTCTTCTTTCTTAGCGCCTCTTGCCATCTTTTGCGATACTTTGATATACTCTTTTCGCTTGTTTACTTGTTCTTCGCAACACTTTACTTCATTTTGATAATATATTCTTCCTTTAGCAGCATCCCCTTTGATCTCGCCGATTCCGATTGGTGTAGGAAATTTGATACATTGATGAAGCGTCGACGCCACAGCTTTTATTGCATGTACCCATGGTCTTCCTAGTAATATGTTATACGGTGATTCCATATCCACTACACTCAACGTCACTGTGTTTCGATTCCTCCTAACGGAATACGTATTCTATCTCCCCTTTAACTTTTGTTATGGATTTACAAAACCTTGAATATTGTATGCTGCGAAAATCATATCTTCGTCTTTATATCCCATCTTTTTGTAAGCGTGATAAAACATGATGTTCACGGACTCCTGTATCAATTAAAACTCCATTCACTACCCATGTTTTCATTGTATTCTCTAATTCTTCTCCTTCCTTATACGCGTTTATTGCGATCACCGGTGGAGATCGTGATCCAAATTTTCTTTGGATATTTCCCAGTCAGTGAATGTTATCTCTTGCTTTTCCCAATCCTTCAAAGGTGATGTTATTTCTCTATCCGTAATCTTCTTTCCTTCAAAATCTCGTTTGTGTATTCTTCCTCTGATATTTTCATGAAATTCAGCTAATCATTACTCTTAGTATACATCTTTGCATGCCATATCTTTTTCATCCAGATTTAAGATTTTCCTTTCTCATTTTCTGATTCAAACAACTTTAATTACAATCTTCTCTCTTTTACAAATGATCATCCTGTTTCTAGCGCATATGTAGTTGCGGGATTTCCCACACTACACCCCTTACTCAATTTTGCTTAATTAATCCATTGAAAGATGTAAGATCAAGAATATTTATTGATTGAGTCCATGAAATGTTTACACGAGGATGATAGAATTACACTTAGAAATTAAAACACTCTTAAACTTTCTCTCTCCTATTGACTTGCTTAACAATTCCAAAAGATCTCTCCCTTCAACGAGACTCATTTAGCCCCTTTATATAGGGTAATACATAGTGGATGACAGACTAAGTTATCCTTTATTTTCAGGAATATCTCGCGAAGTGTCGCAAATGCTGCAAATGCTCATTCTCGCGACACTTCTTACCTACTCGAGTTTCATGTCTTCCGATTGTTTTGTTTGCCGTTATTCATTGCAAGTCGTTTATTTTAGCTATCTGCGACTGCCTCGCGACAACGTCGTTTATTAATCCCGCGAGCCTTATGCGTTGCGATATTATGATCCTACGGTGGGTGAAGATCGACTAAAAGTCAGTACGAGCATCCTGGGGAGATCGTAGGCGTAGGATCATAATTGTACCTTGGATCGGTGTAGATTGATTTGGGGTTCAACTACAACCCAGACCGGGTTAATTTGGAGTAGGCTAGTGTCTGTAGCGGCTTAATACAATGTGTTCAATCTGTACTAGGTACCGGGGTTTTACGCATTTGCGGTTTCCTCGTTAACAAAATTCGGTAATACGTGTTATTTCTATTATATTATATTTGTTTGTATAATTGAAATATCACAAGTTGTGCGTTTTCAATCAATTAGAATATCCTACCTTTTGGTTGTTGATTTAAATTGATTGACACTTGAATATTGGTCTTTGGTACCATCCAGTTATCTCTTTGATAAAGACTACTTTCTATTTGCTTGAGCAAAGATCAAATCGAGAGATTGAGATATAAATTCTTTGATATACTTTTCTCTAGTTGAGTCTCATTTTGTCTAGTTGATTCTCTAGAAAGTATATTGGAGTTTGTCCATACAGTTATGTTTAAATATTCTTGGTTGTTGTACCCACGCTTTTTCACCTTCTACATCCAAATCCATTTTTCCAAAGAACTTGTTAAGTTCCAACATCATGGATACTGCCTTCTCCATAGTCATGGAATTTTCTGGAAGATCATTCCTTGTCACACTCAAAGCATCATTGGCTTTCTTTGGTTCCCACTTCTGAGTGCGTTTAGGAACAACTGGAACCTTATTCCCATTGCTCTCTTCAAGATTTCTAGGAAGAGAATTGGATTTCCTATTATTTTGTAAGTTAGTCTTTCTCAATTGGGAGCATCGGATTTTGTCTTCGTCTTTACGAAGTTATCCTTTTTGATAACCATTACGATTGTGAAAAGGATTCGTATGACGTTTATAGGCAAATCTAGGTTTATCACAGCACTAATTCCTTTGCCTAAAGGTTGGATAGTTACAACCTATAACGTTAAGGGGATTAGTCTTAACATATGATCTTGGTTTCACAACTTCTTGTGATGCCCAAACAAGAACATTATGAAGTTTCTCATTCCTTATATGGAAACGACATCTCCTTTCCAGTGACCTTTATTTTTGCAATAGTGGCAAACATAAGGAATGTTCTTACCTCGATCTCGTGTGTGCACTTTGGAGGTTGATATACTTTTCTCTTTCGAACCTTAACTACAAGTGAAGGTATTTCACTTTTTTGCCATCGGTAAACCTTTGTTGAGAAGAATCACTAGCCATGACAAATTTTACCTCTTTGTAATACTGAGCATCTATTTCCTTATAACCCAATCCTCATATATCACGATGATTTTTACTTGCTCCTAGCATAGTGGTTAATTTGCTTGAACTAATATTAAACTTTTAAGTCATCTTCCAACATCTTGATTTTAACAAGAGTAGCGGCTAAATCACCCTCAAGGCGTTTTTCTCGAACGAGATAAGCGCTTTCTCCTCGTCATCAAAACTTATTTTGCTTCGAGTTAATCCTTGCTTCTCATTTCGGTGTTTCTCTTCCAATAAGAAGTATTTTTGATAAACATTATCACATTCAAGTGACTTTCTACTCGGGTTTTCCTGGAATCTTTGAGGACCGATTCGCAAGAGCGATTCCAACCATAAAGACCTCCGTAAATCCTTTTCAATTTCTTGTTTTATTGACAAAGAGGAGTCGGAAGAGGTGTGACATGAGAAGTTGTAATCTTCTTTATTTTCAACGAATCCAAAAACTTAACATGCTCGAGACTTACTCATCAACATCTCTATAAATATATGAATCACCTTCATCGTAAAGTTCATCCAACTGTTATTCTAGGTGTGTTTCCCAATCAATAGTTTCTACATTCAGAGAATGTTTAGATATTGACTAGATGTGACAGTTCTCTCAGGAGAATCCAAGCCTTAAAATTCATCTGGTAATTTCTGAATTGGTACGTTATTAGAGATAGACTCGTCCATAATAATCAGATTGCTACAAACACAAACTTTTGAGGTCTAAAACGTGTTTGCCTTCTCTGATGCCAATTAAAAAAGCGGGGGTCTAACAACCACACCCAATATTTCGTTAAATAATCTGAATAGACAAACTCCAATATACTTTCAAGAGAATCAACTAGAAAATCAGACTCAATCTATAGAAAGTATATCAAAGAGCTATATCTCAATTTCTCAATTCAATATGCAATCAAACAAATAGGAATTTGTGAGCCCGATTAAATAAGAGAAATAACTTGGATGGTATCACAAACCAATGTCCAAGTGTCAATCAATTCAATCAACAACCCAAAGGTCTGGATTCAAGAACTCGGATTGAACTTAATGCACAACCTCCGTGATATTTCTATTATATAACAAAATATAATGCGGAAAAGAAATAACACATACACCGGGAATTTGGTTAACGAGGAAACCGCAAATGCGAAAACCCCCGGACCTAATCCAAATTGAACACCACATCAGATTAGCTGCTATAGACACTAGCCTACTACCAATGAACTTTGGACTGGAATGTAGTTGAGCCCTAATCAATCTCACACCGATCAAGGTACACTTGCGCTCCTACGTCTCTCGAACCCGTAAGGATTCTACGCACTTGATTCCCTTAGATGATCTCACCCACAACTAAGAGTTTCTACGACCCAAAGTCGAAGACTTGATAAACAAATCTGTCTCACACAGAAAAGTTTATTGGAATAGATAATCTGTCTCCACAGAAATACCTATGAGTTTTGTTCCGTCTTTTGATAAATCAAGGTGCACATGAACCAATTGATAAACCGGACTTTTACCGCCGCGACAATTGATTTGATCCCTAAATAGATCAACTTCCCGTTGATCTTTTTTTTGGATCAACTCTTTCTTGTTGATCCCCTAAATGGATAAACTTTCTAATGTTGATCCATTTTTTTATTTGGATCAACTACTATTGTTGATAAAAAATATCTCAACCAACGGAGGCGGCGGACTAGTGGTGGTGGTGGTGGCAGCCCGGTGGACTAGTGGTGGTGACGGAGTGGTGGTGGAATATTAGTGGTGGTATACAGGTAGGTGGTGGTCGTTGAATCGTTGGTGGTGGAATGGTAGTTGAATGTTGGTTGGTGGTGGTGGTGGTGCTAGTAGTAGAGGAAGAAATTTGTTTCATTTTGAAATAAAGAAAAATATTATAAGGGTGAGGGTATTACGGAAAATCTAACTTTAAATGGATAAGGTTATTGAAAAGTAGGGATATATTTATTGTTGTATAAGGATATATTTGTAGGTTGTTAAAACTAGGGACATATAATTAATATACCCATTGGATTTTCAAGAAAAGTAACAAAATGGTTACATATTCTACTAAAAATCTGCTAGGATATCAATATTGTTAAATGGTGGTCCTGTGGGCTATTTTAAGGTTGGTAGAGGATTGAGACAAGGTGATCCCTTGTCTCCACTTCGTTTGTTATTGCTGTACATCCCTTAAGGCAATTTTGTCAAGAATGAATTAGAAAATCAAATTCAGCCAATGGTTTCAAGAAAGAATGTTCAACCTTCTCATATATTTTTTGTAGATGACATATTTATCTTCAATCTAATAAGAGGAATGTGTGAAAGTTGTTGGATGTTTTACAAGAATATCAAGTCGCTGGGTCAAGTTATTAGCTTGGATAAAAGTAAGTGCTTTATTAGTGGGACAAGTGAAGCAAGAAAATTACGGATTGCATAAGAGTGTAATATGCCACTTTCTCATTTCACCGATAAGTACTTAGAGTTATGTTGGAACCGGGAAGAATAAAATAATCACATCTTTGGAGTATTGTGGTGATGATGCAAGAAAATTTGGCTGGATGGAAGGGAGATTACTCTAATTCCAAGAAAGATTGATATTAGTAAAATTTGTATTATGTAGTCTCCAATATATACAATGGCAGGTGTATAGTGGCCTTCTTACAATAATCAAAGAATGTGAAAGGATTATCGAAATTTCTTATGGTCAGTGATGCTTCTACAAGAAAAATGGTGACACTAAAATAAAATGGGATTTAGTTTGTACTCCATTTGATGAAGGGGAGGTTTGGGCTTGAGAAGATTGGAAATACTTAATAAAGCTCTTCTTATGAAGCTTTACTTGGCAAATACTAAATGGTGAGGATGAAATGTCAAGATACTTCAAGCAAAATATCAAAACAAAAATGGAGACTGGATTGAATACTATAAAAAATCCTCTGTTTGGCCAGGTTTAAAATGGGTGACAAATGAAGTGCAACTCTTTTTCCGTATGGATAGTGGGGGATGGGGAAGAAAATATCAATTTGGAAGGACAAATGGATAAAAGACAAAGCATTGATAAATTATTTCCCCCAAAATGCTTTTGAAGCAATTCCCAAATATGAAAGTTTCAGATATTTTACTAGATGGTGAGTGGGTGATACCTTCTGACATGCTGGATATGGTTGATATTTGTGAACTTCCGGTAGCTGACAAACAAGATGATAGAAGAATTTGGAGTAATATTTTAACTGGTGATTTTACTGTTGCCTCAGCAGTAGAGAATATCAGGAAGCAAAATCCAAAACTTTCATGGACTAAAAAGGTATGGAA
This sequence comes from Papaver armeniacum, assembly GCA_023531295.1. Lineage (NCBI taxonomy): Eukaryota > Viridiplantae > Streptophyta > Magnoliopsida > Ranunculales > Papaveraceae > Papaver > Papaver armeniacum. The sequence goes on along the minus strand of JAJJWW010012024.1, from coordinate 50,202 downwards.
TCACTCAATTCATCCTTCTATATCTAGTAATGTGTGGAAATTGAAAAGGAATATAGTTGCAACTGATGAAAAAATGAAAAAAAAAAAAAAAAAAAAAAACTTTAGTCTTGCATCTAGATGTCCTTTTTGTAGAAACTCAAGAAAATCTAGAACATATATTGTAGCATTGCAAGTACAGTGAGATTGTGTGGAAGTGGCTAGGGGACATGTTTTGTTTCAAAAATCCTAGATCTTTTAAAGATATTTTCACTTTTTCCAAACATACAAGTCCTGCAGTGAAGGAAATATGGATGACTTCTGCTTTCATTACTGCAAAAGAGCTCTGGTTTTTGAGAAATAAGTGTGTATATATGAAAATGAAAAATTCAATGGAGAAAATCTCAAAATTAGAGTTCAAAATCTCAAGATGTGGAATTCTAGTTATGATTTACAAATTTTGAAATACTTTGATTACAAGTGTAGAAGATCATGTTCCATAAGAATTCGGGAAATATACTTCCATTTGCTTGTAGTAAATCGGATCTTACTTTGTTGTGATGGTGCTTCAAGGGGTAATCCAGGCAATGCCGGATATGGATTTATTGGTAGAAATCTTTGTGGGAGATTGTATTATTGCTAAAGCGGAGGTGCAGGGTAGCATCTAATTATTATGGAGAAGTCATGGCATTGTTATGTGCGGGGGAATGCGCAATTAGTAATGTCATCTTCGAGAATAGATTCAAAGGCATTGATATCAGCTTTCTCAGCTTGTCATGTTCCATGGTTTGCAATCACAAGATGGAGAAAAATAAAAAAAAAATTGCACACATTCAGATTTGTACACAACTTCGGGAAGTGAATTTCTCAATGACACAATGGCAAAGAAGGAGCAGAGATGGCAAGGGGGAGAATCTATATTTTCACACGCAGACCACCATTTATACAAAAGGATGGAAATAGAAGAGCAAGTTTATTATAGATTCAGTCACTGAGTAAACTGTAAAGCTCCATTTAAAGAGTTTATTTGTAGCTTTTTGCTTTTTATTCAGCTCTAAGGAGTTTTTTTGTATATTTTGGAAAATTCTTTGGTTATTAATAAAATTTATATTGTTGAGCAAAAAAAAAAAAAAATCCAAGTGATAGATGAGTTTCAGTCTCCACATACCTTTTGTTGATGAAGTTCCACAAGATATCCTTCGTAGTTCTTCGTATTCAAATGATGAACGCCGTGAAGTCTAATGCTCAACTACACAATCTATCCTAGTTCGAGACATCTATAAGTAGACTCGAAATCAAGACTTATAGTTTTGATCACTAACATTGACAAACAAACTTGAGATAGAAACGCTTGCGAAGTTCGACCGAAAGCAAAGGTTTCTAACGAAACCACCAAATCAATTGCCGCAATGGAAGAAGAGATACTTAAAAGGAAAAGAGAAGAAGAAGAGGCAGCAATTGAAGCAAAATATCGCAAAGAAACTAAAGAAATATACGAACGCGTAAAACAAGCGAAGATAGAAGAGGATGTTGAGGAAGAAACCTATTGGATTAAAAATTTCTACATAATATCGGATATCCCTAAGATCACCGCCCTTTATGACTTTTTTTTTTGGGTCTTATTAGTAGTGGTCCTTATATGTCAAGTTTGTGGACTGTAAGTGCAAGAAACGCATAATGGATTACGAGGATGAGTTTGTGGAAGCAGATCAACAACTTCCCTCAGGAAATTATGTCACAAAATAAAACGAGTTTCCGCAAAATACTGATGGAATAGGTATCAAGCTCGGGACGCATATACTAAGTGGAGAGGGGAGCCTTTTATTCATTTCAAGCTGCTTTGTTTATTGAATATCGTTCCAATAAATGATGTTAGTTGCAATTAGCTTAAGAGCTTTCATTTTATCTCGTTTTAATGTTTTAAAGTTTATTTCCCAGGTATGCGATTAATATGAAGGTCGGTTTGAGTCAGTTTGCTTTAACCCTTACGGCTAGTTCTTTTGGTGGTGTGTATACCGGCATAGAATGTTAACTAACGACAATACCGGCACTGGTCCCGGCATTGTAGTCTGATCAACATACAATGCAGGTATTACGATTCAAATTAAACTGATCCTCATAATTTGTTATTGAATCGGCCATCTATCCACGCCAGATTCTCGACTCAAATTAAAGCGATCAGTGAGAATTTAGACATTGAATTGTACCATCGATCCATACCGCTAACTGACAATTACAAACTCCTTTATTGTATTTAAGCGACGGTTACAAACTCCTTTGGTCAATCTCTTTACATCCTCCATTTCATGAGGTTTTAGCTTCGCAACTAGGGAGTGACCAACAAAATCTTCCGGATCCGGGTGGTTATGACGGCCGAACCACACCGCACAATCAATTCTTTGTCTCTTAAATGGAATACAAGCTTAAAGGGGCAATTATCCTTCCTCATTACGAGTCTTGTATACCATATTAGTCTTCTTTGGATATACATAACCCTTTCATTGTGGCTATTCTTCTCTTTGTATTCCCCACTTCTCTCGCAAGCCATCTCAAAATGAATCTTTGAACCTTGGGTATTGTTCACCAACACACACATGTTCTTAAGAGTCTCTTTAGCCCAAGAAATTGCTTCCTTTTGAGATTCTATTCCCTACATAAGGACAACAATGGGAGATTAATTATAAGGTTCATTATAAGCAATCCATTAGTAAAGTTCAAGATACTAGGTGAAAAGTATTATTTGGTAACATACCTGAGGCATTTTATAGTATTCGACGGTATATCCGACCATGCGGTCTTGCATTTATTGGATCAATATATGTCACAACCTAAGGAACGAATGAAAAGAAAATTAAATTAGTTCAAAAAAAAATTAAAATACTATGCCAGACCACAGTTCCGGCATGCTTGACCAAAGTTCCGGCATGGTCGAACTGAACCGAAACTGAAGACCAAATTTGAAAAACTTCCGGCATACAAATTTCATTTGAAGTCAAAGCCGGAAACCTAGGTGCCGGCATGCTCATTATCTATGGTTCCACGCCAGTACAAAGTGACGGCGTGGTCGATAATTAATCAACCATGCCGGTATTTAGCTTTGGGAAGAAACTCGCTTCTTGTATGTTTTTTAGCGGTATCAAGATGGTAAAGTTAGGATTGAACCATGCCGGTAGCATATTCCGTAGAATTTTTGTGGTAGGTAAAAGTTACTTTTATGTAGGCATGGTTTTTCTGTTGAAGACAATGTCGGCTTGCATTTCAAAGTTGGGGATATTGTTGGCCGGCATGGACGTAGTATGAATACGATGCCGGGAATGGTGTTCGTTCTTGCATTGTATTCATACTATCTATGCATAGACATTGAGCTATTTAAGCCGCAACAATGATGGATTCAAAGAAAAAAAAAATAATCAAATTTTCAACACATTGACACCTTTACCGTAGTATTGGGAGTGCTTGTATGTTGAACTTGTTTACTCTCTTGGGTTGGTTCTTCACGAAACACTTCATGCTCATAAAAATCATGATCCAAGGGTTTTGGTTCCCAAACACTTGCAATTGTAAGTTTTGTCATTAAGAGAAGATTCAAGATATACTCCTTGTTGTAGTTGAGCTAAAGATTCAAAGATCAATTCTCTCTTTCACAATCACCCACCATTTTCACCAAAAAACTTTTCTCAAATTTTTTCCCTCTTTCTACTCTCACCTCACCCACCCAAATACAAATAATAATACACACTAATTATTTGACAAATAATTATAAAATTTCCTAATTATAATTAAACACTAAACCTGATTAGTGAGGGGTAGATTATGAATTACTTAAAATATATAGATAAGGGGTGACCCTGTTTTGATATTTAAATCCAGGTTTTGTCCTTTTCCTCTATCCCCCAATTAATATAAGCATCCCCAATCGAGCGTTCTTTTTTATTGCGCTATGAAAATGACTTTTGAGTGTTATTAAATATATTTTCTCTAAATTCATCTAACATTCTTCCATTTTACCAATTTTGGGGCCTTTGCCTAAGTCGTTTAAACGCCCTGACTAAAAGTTCTTGTGACATAAGATAAAAAATAAATCATACTACCATATGTAGTGAATGTTAACGATATTTCATAGGTGGTACCACTTTCAAGACATCCTTTAGGTATAAAAATTTATATACGTTATTAAGGATTTTTAATCTCCAACCCATAAAGTCTTTTTTTTTTTTTTTTTTTTTTTTTTTTTTTTTTAGTGATGCAAACTACTGTGACAGATGAAGAACAAAGAGAACCATTAGCAGCATTGGAGGCAGTTAAATGGGCTAAACAGTTGAGACTTGAGAGCATTCAAAACCTGCATTTGTAGGGAGATAGTCCAAACATAGTAGCATATTAATGATGAAGTTGGTAGAATAAACATGACAATAAATAGGAACTATGATTTTAGGCATACGGAAATCTTTTAGAGCATACCAAGTAAAGACAAAAATGAGTATAAATAGCAAAATCGAAGCCCCTTAACCAAATATTTTTGGTAATGGCAAATCTGCCCTTTTAGGTTTAGTGTTAATACTAATGATTAGTTAAAATAATTCTAATTAGTGATTAATGATTAGTGATTAGTTTTAGGATTATTTAGTTATTAATTTGTGTAGATAAAAAAATTTTAGTAAGAAAAAAAAGTTAGGTTTTTTTAGAAGGAGAAGGGGAATGTGAGAAAAAAATTTGTGTAGATTATTTAGTTACCCTTGAATTGTAGTCATTTAGGCTGTTCGCGGGGTTCGAATCATCAAAAATGTTTAGGGCTCATGGGAAATTTTCCAACATATCTTATGTTTAATCTCACTTTTGCGAGTTAAAATCATCAAAGTCCTGTGTTTCTTCACTAAGGTTCGGCGAGTCTAGATGAGCAGTTCGGCTAGTTGAAAGTGTTGATTAAGAGCCGAACCTATTGAGACCAGAGTTCGGCTTGGTTGAATTGTCCTAACAAGCCGAACCCTACACCGAACTGTCTGGAAGAAAAAAATGTTTGGGTTCGGCTTATATTTAGAAATTCGTAGCGAACCCATTGGAAACACATTGTTCTGAGCTATTTGAATAAGTAGAATATAAGTTTCAGAACCCGATCATGTACATTTCTCAGTTAATAATTTTGTATTGGTTCGGCACATATTGTGAATATCGTAATATCCGAACTCGTAAATGTGCTAGGTTCGGACATATTATGATTATCGAATACGCCGAACCTCTCAGTGCATCTCTTTCAGTGACTAGGTTCGCTTGAAATTTCATGAAATTTCAAGCGAACTGCTCATATACACTTACATGAAGCTTTGGTGAAGAACAGTTGGCTAAAAACGCAACTCAATTTTTGGCGAACCCAACACCGTAACCGTCATTTAATCGATGAAAAACAGCAAATAGGAGATTGGGTTTGTAAAACTTACTTTCTTATCCTCGTTTCCGGAGTTGGAGATGCAGTTGGTTCAATTTCTGGTCAATTGGTGGTTGATTTTCAGTTTCTACACCTTCATCTTTAATTGGTTCTTCTTCTTCAATTGATGGATTAGAAGAAGATTTGGTTTGCCTAGTCCCTTATTTTCTTCGTACAGTCGTTATGTAGTTCGAGTTTAATCGACAATCAAATTTACGAATCGACAATTAATCACGGTGATGAATATTTTTTCGCGGGAGGGGAAGAGTTCGGCTAGAGGAGGAAGAAGAAGAGATGTTAAGGGAAGCTGATTTTGATTTTTTTAGAAAACTGATTTTAGATTTTTGTATTAAGGGTATATAGGTAATTGAGCTACCCATAGTTACCCCTTATAAGGTCACCCAAGATGGAACTATCATTTTGTATGCCCGGAAAGTTTTATGTATGCCTAAAATCATAGTTCATAAATAGAGTGGTTCAGGAGTGTATTAGCTTGCTTAGTAGTTTATCTAGTTGGAAATCCTCTCATGTTTAAAGAGATGCAAATGGATAGATGATAAGTTAGCAAATTACGCAAGAGTGAATTTTACGAGTGAATGGTGCAATAAGCCACCAGTTTTTCTCATAGCATCTCCGGAGAAAGACTTTGTAATTTGATGAATCATTGATGCATTTATTTTCTTACAAAAGAACCAATGGCACAACTTATTTACATTTTTATTTTTTAATGATTTTTATTAAAGTGTGACAAGGATGAGAAAACATCTTCTAAGTGAATGTCTAAAACCAGATGATTTTTTTTCCCACGTCATCCTCACGTCAATAGGTTAGAGATGATTTATTATAATTATGGTTTTGGATCCTATATGGATTACGACTTATTTCTTCACACGTATTACATTTGAGAAGCTATAAAGGTTGCAACCTGGGTAAAACTAGTTTCTATTTTGTAATTCAAATATCAAGAAAAAATAATGGGGTAATTTGGGTTACCTCCCCTGTGAAGATTGGTAATTTGCATTACCTCCCCTACAAAAATAAAATTAGCAAAACCTCTTATCGTCAATAATTCTGTCTATTCCAAGTTAGCTGACTCAGCACTAACTTACATGTGGTTTTTATTTTTAGGGGTAATTTGCGTTACCTACCCTGTAAAGATTGATAATTCGCATTACCTCCTCCGTAAAGATTGATAATTTGCATTACCTCCCTTACAAAAAACCACGTGTAAGATAGTGTTAAGTCAGCTAACTTGGAATAAACGGAATTATTGACGAGGGGAGGTTTTGCTAATTTTAAATTTTTTAGGGAGGTAATGTAAATTACCAATCTTTACAGGGGTAACGCAAATTACCCCAAAAATAATATTCAAATTACTATTGTTGTGTTTGAGAGTCGGTAACTATCAGGAAATTTGAATTCACGTTTAACTACCTTTGCTTTAATTAGTTTGCTCGATCCAGCAAGGGTCGTTTGACAAGCCAAGGGCCATGTGACAGGCCAAATTTCGATACCAAGACGACTATGCCACATTCCATGATAAAGAGAATATGGCGGGTTGTTCCCCCTTATCATTGCTTAAACAATATTCAATTGTTATTCTGAAAAACAAGTAGAATCAATGAGTCAAATCAAGGAAATATATCTTCAACAAAAATTATGATTCTTTTAATTAAGGTAGCCAACTGCCTCTCCTCCAATCAATGTTGTTTTGGTGGTTCTTATCTACCATCAAGAACCCAATTATTATACCAACTTATTATATGCGTGATGGGACATTGTTAAATGACCATTGTGGAACCCGTGAAGTTCATTAAAAGAGCATTATGGCGAAAGATGAGAAGTTATCATGACACCTCATTTTAATTCCTGCAAGTGGTAATGAATCCTAGCGAGGAATGAAGGATATCATCTTATATATTCTTTAAGATCCTTAATCCTTGGCCCTCGAGTCTTTACGCATTTGAAAGCCGTCTCCAGTATTTTCCCATAATACGAACATCATAGAAATCTGATCCGCATTCCGCGAGTCATGACTCATGCGGTTATTTTCGTGTAAACAACAAATGCTCTTTTTAATTGTGAAAAAATGGGAAGCATGTGCCAGGACGAGGTAGTTGCCGAGTTATCTCTAAGATTTTTGTTAAAGGGAGAGCAAAAAGTGATCCGAAGAGAGCGAAAATCGTAATTAACTTCGCTAATTAGGTCTATTTGTGTACTGAGTTAGTTCCTGGACTGGATTACCCTTCACGAAACGTTTCTTCCTTATTACTTCCTTTGTTTTCTCCTTCCTTCGAAATGGCACGAGTCGATGATAACAATTACCCATTCCCTAAAAAAAAATCTGAACGTACAATACGTGGAGATCCTTTGAGCTCCGGAAGACATAATCATCAAGTGCTTCTGTTGCTCATCAGAGAGAGTGAACGATAGTAATACTTTCACCACGGGTTGCACGGACGCTCCATTTCTTGAGCCGTGTCGCGTCCGACTCGCTGGGCGGACACGGGGCGCGTGGGGCGGCCGACACGACGCGTGTCCGACCTGTTGCGCGTCTGCGCGCGTCTAGTTTGGACGCACCGATGACGCGTGTCCGACGCATTTTTTTTTTCATTTTCGTATAAACTTTTTTCCGACGCATTTTTTTTTTCATTTTCGTATAAACTTTTTCCTTTATTTTTACTATTATTAACCAAATGAAGAAAGACAAACATTTAAATCAATAATTTAGGTCTTTATTCTGATTTTGTAATTGGAAATGACATCACGTATACCCTTAGTTGGACATGTGTTGATATAAGAATGCATTTTGATTGTGCTATGTGTTTAATAGTGACTGATTATTTGACATTCGGCGTGTATATACAAACGATTTCTTCTTTTCTTTTGATATTTATACATATACTCCCTCCGTCCCTATTATATAGGCGGAATATTGGATTTTCCTAGTCCCACTAGATAGGCGGAATTCTAATTCTAAGGTGCTTTTTGACATATATACCCTTATTTATATTGTATGGATAATTGTATTGAGATTAAGACAAGGGGTATAGACTAGAGTTTGTCAATGGGTACCCGTTGCTACCAGCTAACCGGACCGCCTAATTGGGTCCTATTGGTCCTAAAGTTGGACCCATTAGCCACTTAAGACCCTATGGTAATTCCGAATAGACCCGTTTATAACCGGGTCCAACTTGGGTCCTACTACCGACGGTACCAGCGGGTAATGGTACCGTTTATTTAACCTTTTGATCATTTTTTAGCAAAATTATAGGTATTTTGCTAGTTTTGGCTTTGATTTTTTTTGATTTTTGATTTTTTTCTTACATTTAATCTTTATTTAGTACATTAATAAAGAAATAATAATAAATTTTTATAAAAATAATTTATATTCAAGTTAAAAAGAGAAAGAAATTAAGATTTTAATAGTTTTTTAATACCCAACGGCACCCGGACCGAATGGTATTTGGGACTTTAAACTGTCCTGTTGGGCCAACACATTATGGAACCGACCTGGAATCCGTGAGGACCCGGAACCCACGTTGATATGTCGTCCTGGTTAAGGGCCATGTACTACAGGGAGGACCTTGGACCAAGTGACAACCCTCATAGACAAGAAAAAACATGAAAATTTATGAAAAACCATGCATTTTCTTATTCTAAGAGATTTCATCTTCTCCGCCTATATATTAGGGACGGACGGAGTATAACATCATTTTTTAATTTTTAGGGTCGAAATACTTGACTTTTTTGTATAAATACATGATTATATATATAAATAATATATAAATAAAATATGTATATACGTGTCCACGTCCTAGTTTTTTGAAAATTTTGTAGTATCCGCGTCATTGTCGTGTCGTGTCCCGCGTCTCACGCGTCCTGTCCGTGTAACCCAGCTTTCCACCACATTATTACTATTAATTTATGGATATTCTGTTTATTATGATTTGAAAGTAATTGATTATGATTTATGTGGTTTAAAATTAAAACTAGTTTTTATATGCATCCGCCTAGAAAGTTGAATTCCATCGTCCACCATTGTTAACTTGAACAAAAGTTCTCGGAAGATTATTTTTTTCATTTTTTCGTTCACGTTCTTGTAAATGATGGATATATATTGCACCATGTTTAGTATTTGAAGGCAAAGATTCTTGGCTTGAATCCTGGTTTCCTATGAAATCACCAATATATGTTATGATTTGTGATTTAGGGTTTAGCGGTGTTTCTGTCGATGGTAATAACATGAAATAAGTGGGGTTAGGATAAGGGGTATTTTGGGGAAATATAATTCAAAAGCCCACTCGAGATATGAATCGGACTAGCTATCGAGTTGACTACGATTTTCGTTCTCCTCAGATCAGTTTTTGCTCTCCCTTTAACAAAAATCTATCTCCAAACCTGAAATTTTTATAATCCCAAAAGTAAATCTCATTGCTTTTTTATGTTAATGCTTAACCTTGTTTCGTCCCATATAAGTCCCCGACAAACCTTAATGCATACTGCATGATGCTTAAAAATGAACATTGTACGGCCGATCCTCTCTGCTTTTCGTTTATAAATTTGCAACTTGAGCAGAGGCGGGGGCAGCACCATTTGTACCCGTCTACTGCAGCGTATATATTACTTGTGAATTCTTTCTAAGTGGAACCAACTGGTAAAAGAAGTATCTAAAATAGATCATCCACCCACCACTAATCATATATGCCACACATTTTAAATATTACCAAAGAAAACAGACCCAAAGTTTAAAGGAGAAAAGAAAACCTTTATTTGACAAGACCATACATAAACTTATTCCTTCCGCAATATTCAATTTCAGACTCAGCTTTATACCTTAAAGCACAAGACATAACACGTGTCATCCATTCATTAGGGTGTAGCCACGTGGCTGCTGTTAAACCCTCCCTCATTTGACCGGGTCTTGTGGTGGTTCTCGGCGTCTTCCCAAATGCCTTTACACATCAGTCTGGGAAGAGCCTAGCTCTTGTGGTTGTTCTCGGTTTTAAGAGAAAAACGGACGATCATTAGCCGTTTTCTAATTTGTTGGGTCCACCAAATCTTGAAACCCCACTTATTTCTCCTGAAACCCCATTTATTTTTCTATTGGTCCCACTAGTTTTCCCCAAAACGGATGATTGTTATCCAGTTTATATAAGCTACATGATTTTTAAGCTAAAATATTTCCTGGCCCCACTAAGTTGCAAGGGTTTTAAGAAAGAAATTGTTCGTTTTCTACTTTTTCAAAACGGCTAATGGTTAGCCAGTGTCCGAGTCTTCCCGTTGGGATTCCCCGCACACTAGGGAAGCCTTGCGGGAAGAGGGACTTATGGCCACAATTTTTGTGTTTGGGAAGAGGCTGGGCATGCCCATAAGACCTAGTCTTTAAGCTTATATGATTCGTAACTTTGACAGACGTTTTGAGCACGATTTATAAACGGGATGTCAGTATTACTCGGGGGTGATACCATTACATATAGGACAAACAAGTGTTAACAGATCCTGACCAGTCAGATCGCCTAATTGGTATCGCCCAAGTGTTAACGGATTTGAAGCTAATATTTTGGGGATATGTTCCTCTTACCAAGTTCTACATGCCTACAAAAAATGAGCACATTCCGAAATATGAAACCTCACAATCTACTGGTCTTAATTTCGACGGCCTTAAACTTGTTGATTTTCAACGGCTCATTTTCAAAGTAGTAGATGGTGGTGTTATATGTCTCGGAATACGTTCATTTTTTATAGGTATGTAGAACTTGGTAAGAGGAACATATCCCTAAAATATTAACTTCAAATCCGTTACGGTTTGGTTTTTGTTCACAAAAATAACGCTTAATGTGTGAGATAGTGTGATAATAAAAGTGTGAGGGATCCCTCCTCATAAATATATCTGATAAAGATAAAGAGATTCTTTTCATTAAAAAGCTCCCAACCTTAAATGTATAAAATTTTCTATCGCAAAAGAAAATAGTAAAGTGCGTGAAGAACAAGACAAACAAATTAAAGAAAAAAAGGCCAAAAGGCGAACAAGAGGAGTGAGGCCCTAACTCAACATGGGTTGCTTATTGGTTCATTAAACTTCACATGCAAAAGCATTACAACCTGACTAATTAAATAAAATACTTACTCCCACTTACAAATCGAAACCCCAATTGATAAGTAAAATTTAGGTATATAAACTATCATAGACTAAGTGTACTTAGAACATAATAAAAAACTAACATCTGTATCTATAAGGTTGGGACCATTTGATTTGTCAAGGGAATATAGTAAAAGTTATACAAGTCCATATCTAAAATACTAGTTATATATGAGTGTCAAACCTTGATTGGGTTTGCATGCAAATGTGTGTGAGCTTGCTACCGTCAAAATTAGCACAATATATAAGGCAGCCAGCCATTCCCAAGTCGGAAGGAAGCACACAAAATCACTAGCGAGGTGTAAAGTGAAGAGCACTAGAACTTATTCCATTGGTAGCAAATCAACGAATGAGAAAGAGAGAGAGAGTGGAAGTGAGAGGGAGATTCATGCTTATATGAAGTCACAATTTTGTAGAGTGAAGACCTTCCAAGTTGTGAGAAGTTTAGGGAGAGAGAGGAGAAGAAGAGAGTACTTCAACCAAAGAATTGCAAACAGCCTCGAAGCTAGTCTAAACTAGTGGGAGGTTGTCTGCAAAAGGCAGGCTAATTTCATCATCATCATCAAAGAAACGATTTCAACCAAAAAATTATTAGGAAACAAAATTTATACAACTCAAGTTTTTTTAATCGATATTTTGAAATGGCAAGAGGAAAGGTTCAGCTGAAGAGGATCGAAAACCCGGTTCACAGACAGGTGACGTTTTGCAAACGGCGTTCTGGACTGCTTAAGAAAGCCAAGGAGTTGTCTGTACTCTGTGATGCTGATGTTGGTATCATCATTTTCTCAAGCCATGGAAAGCTTTACGAGCTTGCTACCAAAGGGTACGTCTGTCTCAGTCTCTTTATGTCTAAAACCTTTCTCTAGGAACTTACTTGCACTTGTAATAATGAGGAATACATTTAAGATAGTGATTTGTGCGTGCTATTGCTAATTATAGTGATACCTTTTTTTCCCTGGTACAGAACCATGGAAGAAGTGATCGATAGGTATGCTGAAACATCACGAGGGCACAAATTGCAGAAAGTGTACAAAAACAAAGTCTGGTACGTATTTATTCACCACTTATACGTCATTATGTACATACATACATACTATAGTATTATTTTAATATTCAGAAGTTGTAGACAGTGTTTGAAGTTTCAACCTAGGTAAAGATTTTTAGCCCTATGTTAACAATTTTTTCATCGCTGCCGACAAGTATGAGCATATGTATTTTCAAGATATTAGCGAATCCACTGTCCTGAACTTGTGAGATGCCTTATTTGAAAGTTACTGTTTCACTACAGAGAGTAGTTATTAATTCACAAATAAATAGTTTTGCTAATACCACCTAGCACTGCACCCGTAAAGAAAATCTAGCTGCAACTTTTTGTTAGCCCAGTTAAGTAAATAAGATATTTCTTGTTAGCACACAGTTAAGTAAATAAGAAACTTGAAGGATCTTAAATGGTGAAGAAATTTCTTAATTACCAGGAAATCATGCATGCTCCTATGATTGACCTCTAGCATTTCCCTAGCTTGTTCCACTAGTGAGTTTTATGCTTAAATGGATCTATATATAAATATATGGGTCGACCACCAAATTATTCGTGCCACAACATAAAAGAAGAATCGATCTAAATAGAGTAAAATTATTGAATGGTTGAAGTTCTTTTGATGAATTGATTGTAGTCATAGTCGATATCTTTATTAACCCTTTTCTTATCTTGATTGGTTATTCCCTCTAATCAAAACAGTTAAATCCCATGAACCCAAATTTTAAATTAAAATGCTTTAGCCAAAAATATGCATGCACATTTCTTTATTAGAGCTGAAAAAAATCCATGAAGATTAGCTTAGAGCTAGCTAATAAAGTTAAATTATTTGTGCATCAGGAATCCGAGGAAGACATCGCTACAATGAAGCAAGAAATCCAACTTCTCCAGAAAGGGCTCAGGTAAATAAAGAAATCAGATTTCCGTTTTTTAACTTGTAGATAATGATAAATTCGTTATGTGTTTACTATACGTGTAAGTAAATTGAATAGCTGATGTCATGTTTTCTTTAAGTAAAGAAGCATCACCCGGAAGCCCAAATATTTACTATGATTATTGTATTAGTAAGCTTTTGTCAGTTTTTGGTTTTTTTTCTTTTTTTCTTTTTTTATTTTGAAGGAAACTAATAGTTTACTTAAAGATGTACCTATAAAGCTGTACCAACCCTAGACCCCTAGTGATCAATTAAACAAAATTCTAGCTCATTATGTAGACCGGGATCCAGGTTAAATGTATACATGTAGTGAGATGACAATAATAACCAAAAATAAGTAGTTCATTTCCATCACAAAGAAAGTAACATCTTCTGGTAATGGTGTGATAATGATTTCAGTTATATGTTTGGCGGAGGAGCTGGGATTATGGGTTTGGAGGAATTAGATGCATTAGAAAAACATCTTGAACTTTGGATACGTAATATCCGCTCAACCAAGGTATATATTGATCGTCTTCAGCAGTTCAAATTCTTCATTGTATTGAATAAATTTAATGCAAGCAGTAGATATCTATCTTATACGCAGTACATGAGACTGAAAGTTGTTATATCATGAAATTATGGTGGTATATCATGGAATAACAAATTTGCTGGAAATTCTTTTACCCAGATGCAGATTATGTTCCAAGAGATTCAGATGTTGAAGAATAAGGTTAGACCATAATTCTTTTACTTTACAAAATGACCAAATAATTAACTATTTTGTGTGTTTTATCATTTTTCCGACACCTTTGGTTCATTTTTTGAAGGAGGGAATTCTGAAAGCAGCAAATGTGATTCTTCAAAAGAAGGTAACAGGAAATTAGATGAGATTGATTCAGTTTGTTTCCAATTTCTTGATTTTCATACCTGACATATCTAACATGGAATTTTGATGCAAAATAGATTCATGTGATTCTTCTAACGCAATGTTTTTTGTTTGTTTGTTTGGCTTAATTTTCTTTTGAAGATAGAGGAGCAAAATGTAATATTTGACATGTCTCCGATAATGACAGGATTTCCATATCAACTAACAATACCAAGTGATACATTCAACACATTCTAGTAGAAAGGGGTCATTTAAATCTAATTATAGTAGCAGTTGTAGTAATGGTTATTGTGCATCCAAGGATTATCTTAATATTGGTGTTTCAAGATAATTTGTGATTAATTAGTTGTGTTGTGTACAGGTAAATGACCCCTAATACCTATAATCACAACTATGTTTATGTTAGTTAATTTGCTTTGAGAAGTTTGTAACTGCATGTATTATCCATGTAGGAATTGCTTGGTGTATTTGTTTATGTGTGTTATTTGCTACATTAAAACCTTATTGTTATATTATTAATTATGTCAGCGTGTATTAATTGGCTGCACTAAATCTTTGTTTACCAGTTTAGCCCAGTTTCGGCTACCAGTTTTTGGCATTTGATATGGTTTTTGATGGTTGTAACAGTTGAATTCTCTGATCCGTGTAGAATCTTGAGTGTTGATGGTTTGAATATGTTGTAAGGGCTGTAATCTTAAAAGCCAGTCATGTAACTGTTCATATACACTTACATGAAGCTTTTGTGAAGAATATATATACTAAAAACGCAACTCAATTTTGAGCACCCAACACCGTAACCATCATTTAATCGATGAAAAAGACAAATAGGAGATTGGGTTTGTAAAACTTACTTTCTTTCTATTGGTGGTTGATTTTCGGAGTTGGCAAAGATGTTGGAATGCATTTGGTTAACTTTCAATTGGTGGTTGATTTTAGTTCAAAACCTTCTTTAATGGTTCTTCTTCTTCAATTGATGGATTAGAAGACGATTTGGTTTGCCTAGTCCCCGCTTTTCTTTGTACGAGTCGTTATGTAGTTCAGTTTAATCGACAATCAAATTTTTACGAATCGACAATTAATCACGTTGATGAATTTTTTTTTCGCGGGAGGGGAAGAGTTCGGCTAGAGGAGGAAGAAGAAGAGATGTTAAGGGAAGCTGATTTTGATTTTTTAGAAAACTAATTTTAGATTTTTGTATTAAGGGTATATAGGTAATTGAGCTACCCATAGGTTACCCCTTATAAGGTCATCAAGATGGAATTATCATTTTGTATGCCCGGAAAGTTTTATGTATGCCTAAAATCATAGTTCATAAATAGAGTGGTTCAGGAGTATATTAGCTTGCTTAGTAGTTTATCTAGTTGGAAATCCTCTCATGTTTAAAGAGATACAAATGGATAGCTGATAAGTTAGCAAATTACGCAAGAGTGAATTCTACGAGTGAATGGTACAATAAGCCACCAGTTTTTCTCATAGCATCTCCGGAGAAAGACTTTGTAATTTGATGAATCATTGATGCATTTATTTTCTTACAAAAGAACCAATGGCACAACTTACATTTTTATTTTTTTAATGATTTTTATTAAAGCGTGACAAGGATGAGAAAACATCTTCTAAGTGAATGTCTAAAACCAGATGATTTTTTTTTTTCCCACGTCATCCTCACGTCAATAAGTTAGAGATGATTTATTATAATTATGGTTTTGGATCCTATATGGATTAAGACTTATTTCTTCACACGTATTACATTTGAGAAGCTATAAAGGTTGCAACCTGGGTAAAACTAGTTTTTATTTTGTAATTCAAATATCAAGAAAAATAATGGGGTAATTTGGGTTACCTCCCATGTGAAGATTGGTAATTTGCATTACCTCCCCTACAAAAATAAAATTAGCAAAATCTCTTCTCGTTAATAATTCTGTCTATTCCAAGTTAGCTGACTCAGCACTAACTTACATGTGGTTTTTATTTTTAGGGGTAATTTGCGTTACCTACCCTGTAAAGATTGATAATTCGCATTACCTCCTCCGTAAAGATTGGTAATTTGCATTACCTCCCTTACAAAAAACCACGTGTAAGATAGCGTTAAGTCAGCTAACTTGGAATAAACAGAATTATTGACGAGGGGAAGTTTTGTTAATTTTAATTTTTTAAGGAGATAATGTAAATTACCAATCTTTACAGGGGTAACGTAAATTACCCCAAAAATAATATTCAAATTACTATTGTTGTGTTTGAGAGTCGGTAACTATCAGGAAATTTGAATTCATGTTTAACTACCTTTGCTTTAATTAGTTTGCTCGATCCAGCAAGGGTCGTTTGACAAGCCAAGGGCCATGTGACAGGCCAAATTTCGATACCAAGACGACTATGCCACATTCCATGATAAAGAGAATATGGCGGGTTGTTCCCCTTATTATCCTGGCACTTTTAGGGGCGACCCCGAAAGAATTAGGGGCTGACACAAAAGACAAAATAGGATGAAAATACTTGTATGCCCCTTCATAATCGGTAGTTTAGTTGGCTAACATTGCAAAATCTCATTTTTAGGACAACTCTATATTCGGTAGTTATATGAACTATTTTGACTACCGATTATAGGCTCAACCAAATTAGAAAAAAAAGAGGATTTTGCAAAATCTCATTTGGGGCAACTCTATATTCGGTAGTTATATGAACTATCTTTGACTACCGATTATGCTGGGATATTTGCAAAGAGAGCGACTGTATAATCGGAAGTCATGATAGCTCTTCTTTCTTACCGATTATAGGCTCAACCAAAATTCAAAAAAGAGGATTTTTGCAAAATCTCATTTTGGGGCTACTCTATATTCTAAGAGTTATATGAACTATCTTGACTACCGATTATGGTCGGATATTTGCAAAGAGAGTGATCGTATAATCGGAAGTCATGATAGCTCTTCCTTTCTTACCGATTATAGGCTCAACCAAAATTCAAAAAAAGAGGATTTTTTGCAAAATCACATTTTGGGGCAACTCTATATCTCTAGTTATATGAACTATCTTGACTACCGATTATGGTAGGATATTTGCAAAGAGAGGCTGATCGTATAATCGGAAGTCATGATAGCTCTTCCTATCTTACCGATTATATGCTCAACCAAAATTCAAAAAAAGAGGATTTTTTGCAAAATCACATTTTGGGGCAACTCTATATTCCTAGTAGTTATATGAACTATCTTGACTACCGATTACAGTAGGATATTTTGCAAAAAGAGAGCCACTTGTATAATCTAGTAGTTATATGAACTATCTTGACTCCCGATTGTTGATTAACTACCGATTGTATAGTTACCTCCCGATTGTAAAGGGTAGTTTGGCCATTAAAAAAATGGGATTATGGATTAACCTTCCGATTATGGATTAACCTTCCGATTATGACCTATTTTGTCCTTTTTGTGTCGCCCCTAATTCGTTTGGAGCGCCCCACAAAGACGCAAGGCTTATTATTGCTTAAACAATATTCAATTGTTATTCTGAAAAACAAGTAGAATCTATGAGTCAAATCAAGGAAATATATCTTCAACAAAAATTATGATTCTTTTAATTAAGGTAGCCAACTGCCTCTCCTCCAATCAATGTTGTTTTGGTGGTTCTTATCTACCATCAAGAACCCAATTATTATACCAACTTATTATATGCGTGATGGGACATTGTTAAATGACCATTGTGGAACCCGTGAAGTTCATTAAAAGAGCATTATGGCGAAAGATGAGAAGTTATCATGACACCTCATTTTAATTCCTGCAAGTGGTAATGAATCCTAGCGAGGAATGAAGGATATCATCTTATATATTCTTTAAGAGCATCTACAGCGGTGCGACTAAACCCAAAGATCAAAGACCAAAAAAAAAGACCAAATTTTAGTTTGGTCCATCGTGTGACGTGATGGGGTCACGAGTAAATTTAGTCGGCGGGGATTATAAGTTCGCTCGGTGTGGGGCGTAAACTTTATCCCCGCCCAAAAAAAAAAAAAAAAAAAAAAAAAAAAAAAAAAAATTGGAGCGTTGATATAATCCCCGCCTGGAGTGGGGATCACATATAATGTTCGCCCCACTCCAGGCGGGGATTATATCAACGCCCCAAAAAAGAATAAAAAAAAAAAAATGGGACGAACATTTTATCACCGCTTGGTGTGGGGCGGACATTTTATCACCGCTTGGTGTGGGCGAACATTTTATCCCCGTCTGGTTTTGGGCGAACATTATATCCCCGCCCGACTATATTTGGGTTTAGTCTTTGGTCCCCGACCAAATATAATCGCCCACATTCATTTAGTCTGGGATTTGGTCTTTGGTCCGTCCCGCTACGCCTGGTTCAGAGACCAAATAAATGGGTATAGTCGCCCACTGCAGTTGCTCTAAGATCCTTAATCCTTGGCCCTCGAGTCTTTACGCATTTGAAAGCCGTCTCCAGTATTTTCCCATAATACGAACATCATAGAAATCTGATCCGCATTCTGCGAGTCATGACTCATGCGGTTATTTTCGTGTAAACAACAAATGCTCTTTTTAATTGTGAAAAAATGGGAAGCATGTGCCAGGACGAGGTAGTTGCCGAGTTATCTCTAAACCTGAAATTTTTATAATCGCAAAAGTAAATCTCATTGCTTTTTTATGTTAATGCTTAACCTTGTTTCGTCCCATATAAGTCCCCGACAAACCTTAATGCATACTGCATGATGCTTAAAAATGAACATTGTACGGCCGATCCTCTCTGCTTTTCGTTTATAAATTTGCAACTTGAGCAGAGGCGGGGGGCAGCACCATTTGTACCCGTCTACTGCTGCGTATATATTACTTGTGAATTCTTTCTAAGTGGAACCAACTGGTAAAAGAAGTATCTAAAATAGATCATCCACCCACCACTAATCATATATGCCACACATTTTAAATATTACCAAAGAAAACAGACCCAAAGTTTAAAGGAGAAAAGAAAACCTTTATTTGACAAGACCATACATAAACTTATTCCTTCCGCAATATTCAATTTCAGACTCAGCTTTATACCTTAAAGCACAAGACATAACACGTGTCATCCATTCATTAGGGTGTAGCCACGTGGCTGCTGTTAAACCCTCCCTCATTTGACCGGGTCTTGTGGTGGTTCTCGGCGTCTTCCCAAATGCCTTTACACATCGCCTAGGAAGAGCCTAGCTCTTTGTGGTTGTTCCCGGTTTTAAGAGAAAAACGGACGATCATTAGCCGTTTTCTAATTTGTTGGGTCCACAGAATCTTGAAACCCCACTTATTTCTCCTGAAACCCCATTTATTTTTCTATTGGTCCCACTAGTTTTCCCCAAAACGGATGATTGTTATCCAGTTTATATAAGCTACATGATTTTTAAGCTAAAATATTTCCTGGCCCCACTAAGTTGCAAGGGTTTTAAGAAAGAAATTGTTCGTTTTCTACTTTTTCAAAACGGCTAATGGTTAGCCGTGTCCGGAGTCTTCCCGTTGGGATTCCCGCACACTAGGGAAGCCTTGCGGGAAGAGGGACTTATGGCCACGATTTTTGTGTTTGGGAAGACTGTGGGCATGCCCATAAGACCTAGTCTTTGAGCTTATATGATTTGTAACTTTGACAGACGTTTTGAGCACGATTTATAAACGGGATGTCAGTATTACTCGGGGGTGATACCATTACATATAGCACAAACAAGTGTTAACAGATCCTGACCGTCAGATCGCCCAAGTGTTAACGGATTTGAAGCTAATATTTTGGGGATATGTTCCTCTTACCAAGTTCTACATGCCTACAAAAAATGAGCACATTCCGAAATATGAAACCTCACAATCTACTGGTCTTAATTTCGACGGCCAGAAACTTGTTGATTTTCAATGGCTCATTTTCAAAGTAGTAGATGGTGGTGTTATATGTCTCGGAATACGCTCATTTTTTGTAGGTATGTAGAACTTGGTAAGAAGAACATATCCCTAAAATATTAACTTCAAATCCGTTACGGTTTGGTTTTTGTTCACAAAAATAACGCTTAATGTGTGAGATAGTGTGATAATAAAAGTGTGAGGGGATCCCTCCTCATAAATATATCTGATAAAGATAAAGAGACTCTTTGCATTAAAAAGCTCCCAACCTTAAATGTATAAAATTTTCTATCGCAAAAGAAAATAGTAAAGTGCGTGAAGAACAAGACAAACAGATTAAAGAAAAAAAGGCCAAAAGGCGAACAAGAGGAGTGAGGCCCTAACTCAACATGGGTTGCTTATTGGTTCATAAACTTCACATGCAAAAGCATTACAGCCTGACTAATTAAGTAAAATACTTACTCCCACTTACAAATCGAAACCCCAATTGATAAGTAAAATTTAGGTATATAAACTATCATAGACTAAGTGTACTTAGAACCTAATAAAAAACTGACATCTGTATCTATAAGGTTGGGACCATTTAATTTGTCAAGGGAATATAGTAAAAGTTATACAAGTCCATATCTAAAATACTAGTTATATATGAGTGTCAAACCTTGATTGGGTTTGCATGCAAATGTGTGTGAGCTTGCTACCGTCCAAATTAGCACAATATATATAAGGGATATATAAGGGAGCCAGCCATTCCCAAGTCGGAAGGAAGCACACAAAATCACTAGTGAGGTGTAAAGTGAAGAGCACTAGAACTTATTCCATTGGTAGCAAATCAACGAATGAGGAAGAGAGAGAGAGTGGAAGTGAGAGGGAGATTCATGCTTATATGAAGTCACAATTTTGTAGAGTGAAGACCTTCCAAGTTGTGAGAAGTTTAGGGAGAGAGAGGAGAAGAAGAGAGTACTTCAACCAAAGAATTGCAAACAGCCTCGAAGCTAGTCTAAACTAGTGGGAGGTTGTCTGCAAAAGGCAGGCTAATTTCATCATCATCATCAAAGAAACGATTTCAACCAAAAAAATTATTAGGAAACAAAATTTATACAACTTAAGTTTTTTAATCGATATTTTGAAATGGCAAGAGGAAAGGTTCAGCTGAAGAGGATCGAAAACTCGGTTCACAGACAGGTGACGTTTTGCAAACGGCGTTCTGGACTGCTTAAGAAAGCCAAGGAGTTATCTGTACTCTGTGATGCTGATGTTGGTATCATCATTTTCTCAAGCCATGGAAAGCTTTACGAGCTTGCTACCAAAGGGTACGTCTGTCTCAGTCTCTTTATGTCTAAAACCTTTCTCTAGGAACTTACAGGCACTTGTAATAATGAGGAATACAGTTTAAGATAGTGATTTGTGCGTGCTATTGCTAATTATAGTGTTACCTTTTTTTTCCCTGGTACAGAACCATGGAAGAAGTGATCGATAGGTATGGTGAAACATCACGAGGGGCACAAATTGCAGAAGGTGTACAAAAACAAAGTCTGGTACGTATTTATTCACCACTTATACGTCATTACGTACATACATACATACATACTATAGTATTATTTTAACAAAAATCCATCTATCATTATACTACAAGACTCAATACTCTTCGACCCATAGCCATTTATCCACAAAATCCGACGCAGATAAGTTAGTTCTTCTCTGTAAAGAAAGTAGTTCTTTTTCTCTTTGTTTCTCCATAAGACTACCATATCAATCCATGGCACTGCTACTATTTTCTTTAAGATCCAACAAATGAAAGGAAAAAAAAAAGGGTCCAAAGTCTCTTTAAGAATTAGGTTTTCATGGTTTATTATTAATGGCGGATCTGTTTCTTTCAATGGTGAAGAAGAGGGTATTGAAAGAGTATTTAGGGCATGTATAATCATCTAACGGCATGGTAAGATAGAAAAGCAATTTTAAATATTTTTTGATGAATTAAGCAGATGAGAATTTTAGTCTTTACTTCTGCCGGAGACGGAGAAGAAATATGAGAATTTTGTTCTGTTCTTGAGCTAGATCGACAGAAGAAAAATATAGGGATCTCATGACACGTGTCTATTCTTGAAGGCTAACTTGTGGATTCTTATTATTTTAATGTGTCGCACACGTGTATTACACGTGGTCACTTAACTGGGTGGTCACGGCAGTTTTGACGGAGAGGGGTAATGCAAATTAAGTATCTTTTTTGAGGGGGAAACTCAAAAATCCCCCTTATTTTAATATTCAGAAGTTAAATATGTAGATTGTAGACAGTGTTTGAAGTTTCAACCTAGGTAAAGATTTTTAGCCCTATGTTAACAATTTTTCCATCGTATTTTCAAGATATTAGCGAATCCACTGTCCTGAACTTGTGAGATGCCTTATTTGAAAGTTACTGTTTCACTACAGAGTAGTTATTAATTCACAAATAAATAGTTTTGCTAATACCACCTAACACTGCACCCGTAAAGAAAATCTAGCTGCAACTTCTTGTTAGCCCAGTTAAGTAAATAAGATATTTCTTGTTAGCACACAGTTAAGTAAATAAGAAACTTGAAGGATCTTAAATGGTGAAGAAATTTCTTAATTACCAGGAAATCATGCATGCTCCTATGATTGACCTCTAGCACTTCCCTAGCTTGTTCCACTAGTGAGTTTTATGCTTAAATGGATCTATATATAAATATATGGGTCGACCACCAAATTATTCTTGCCACAACATAAAAGAAGAATCGATCTAAATAGAGTAAAATTATTGAATGGTTGAAGTTCTTTTGATGAATTGATTGTAGTCATAGTCGATATCTTTATTAACCCTTTTCTTATCTTGTTTGGTTATTCCCTCTAATCAAAACAGTTAAATCCCATGAACCCAAATTTTAAATTAAAATGCTTGAGCCAAAAATATGCATGCACATTTCTTTATTAGAGCTGAAAAAAATCCATGAAGATTAGCTTAGAGCTAGCTAATAAAGTTAAATTATTTGTGCATCAGGAATCCGAGGAAGACATCGCTACAATGAAGCAAGAAATCCAACTTCTCCAGAAAGGGCTCAGGTAAATAAAGAAATCAGATTTCCGTTTTTTAACTTGTAGATAATGATAAATTCGTTATGTATTTACTATGCGTGTAAGTAAATTGAATAGTTGATGTCATGTTTGCTTTAAGTAAAGAAGCATCACCCGGAAGCCCAAATATTTACCATGATTATTGTATTAGTAAGCTTTTGTCAGTTTTTGGTTTTTTTTTCTTTTTTTCTTTTTTTTATTTTGAAGGAAACTAATAGTTTACTTAAAGATGTACCTATAAAGTTGTACCAACCCTAGACCCCTAGTGATCAATTAAACAAAATTCTAGCTCATTATGTAGACCGGGATCCAGGTTAAATGTATACATGTAGTGAGATGACAATAATAACCAAAAATAAGTAGTTCATTTCCATCACAAAGAAAGTAACAATCTTCTGGTAATGGTGTGATAATGATTTCAGGTATATGTTTGGCGGAGGAGCTGGGATTATGGGTTTGGAGGAATTAGATGCATTAGAAAAACATCTTGAACTTTGGATACGTAATATCCGCTCAACCAAGGTATATATTGATCGTCTTCAGCAGTTCAAATTCTTCATTGTATTGAATAAATTTTAATGCAAACAGTAGATATCTATCTTATAGGCAGTACATGAGACTGAAAGTTGTTATATCATGGAATATCATGAAATTGTGGTGGTATATCATGGAATAACAAATTTGCTGGAAATTCTTTTACCCAGATGCAGATTATGTTCCAAGAGATTCAGATGTTGAAGAATAAGGTTAGACCATAATTCTTTTACTTTACAAAAATGACCAAATAATTAACTATTTTGTGTGTTTTCTCGTTTTGCCGACACCTTTGGTTCATTTTTTGAAGGAGGGAATTCTGAAAGCAGCAAATGTGATTCTTCAAGAGAAGGTAACAGGAAATTAGATGAGATTAATTCACTTTGTTTCCAATTTCTTGAGTTTCATACCTGACATATCTAACATGGAATTTTGATGCAAAATAGATTCATGTGATTCTTCTAACTTATGCTTTTTGTTTGTTTGTTTGGCTTAATTTTCTTTTGCAGATAGAGGAGCAAAATGTAATATTTGACATGTCTCCGATAATGACAGGATTTCCATATCAACTAACAATACCAAGTGATACATTCAACACATTCTAGTAGAAAGGGGGTCATTTAAATCTAATTATAGTAGCAGTTGTAGTAATGGTTATTGTGTAGCCAAGGATTATCTTAATATTGGTGTTTCAAGATAATTTTTGATTAATTAGTTGTGTTGTGTACAGGTAAATGACCCCTAATACCTATAATCACAACTATGTTTATGTTAGTTAATTTGCTTTGAGAAGTTTGTAACTGCATGTATTATCCATGTAGGAATTGCTTGGTGTATTTGTTTATGTGTGTTATTTGCTACATTAAAACCTTATTGTTATATTATTAATTATTGTCAGTGTGTATTAATTGGCTGCACTAAATCTTTGTTTACCAGTTTAGCCCAGTTTCGGCTACCAGTTTTTGGCATTTGATATGGTTTTTGATGGTTGTAACAGTTGAATTCTCTGATCCGTGTAGAATCTTGAGTGTTGATGGTTTGAATATGTTGTAAGCCAATCAATACCCATATCTCGAACAAGAAATGAGCAAACTATCTGTACAGCAATAATAGATTGTGTTTATTTTTCATCAATCCTAATGATCTTGATGCGTCAAAGTAAAGAAGGTCTTATTTTCTTATCTCCAAGATAAACTCTGGGTGGTACTGTACTACCCAAACAGTTAGAAAGGATTGTGACCTTCTTAATTTGGTTAGCTAAATTCAGCACTCAACTCAGAATTTACCTGCCGTCCTCGGTTTGACATGAAACCAGTTGTTGACAGTTCCTTCATAATTGCGTCTTAAATTGGATCCCTACAAATGTCAAGGTAACAAGATTATCGGAATCAGGAATTGGTTCCATTTATCTGTGGCTAATGATAAGCTTCACGTTCCGAAATATATTCTAGGAAGGAGTATTATGATTTACCCTGTATGGCCGTCTCTCCAAGATTCAAAAAGATAGAGATCTAGGCTCCACCTAGCCTCAACTTCTCTCATTCCACCTAAATATAGTCCCACGAAAAGATGTTTACAAGAGATACAGTTATTGATACAAATGAGATGAAATTTGCAGCCTACACAGACATCTACAAAATGTCAAAAAGTAACTGTGCATAATCATGAGACATTTATTCACTATGTTCAGCAAATCCTATCAAGATATCCAGAAAGGCAAACCGTTAACCGTAGTTTATACCTAGATGGAAGATTGAGTCCCTCCATATCAATTCAAACAGTACCCTGAAATCACACAAGTTTGACAACTCATTTGCCAAAAGCAACTAAACATCACAACAATTCACAAACACGGCACGTTTAGGTTATATAAAAACAACCAAGCAGAACATACAATATATGAAGATGCAGTAAGATACCAATATGTTGACTCATTTGCTAGCCTGTCCTTCTCCTATCTGGCATGGAGAGAATTTTGTTGAGTGATCAGGATCAAGCATATCATTCTTCGTATGCTTGTACACTTTCAGCGAATCCTACACAAAAGTTTGAGATTTATTTAGCTAACTATATTAAAGAAATGGACTAAAGATTTTTCAACCTGATATATCAGAAGAAAAACAGCACATTATCACCCCATCTTCAACTCCATTAAACCTTTCTATTCTTTCTAATAACGCAACAGATATATGTGTAATATGAGATTCCTACCTTCTTCCAGAACTACTCGTATACTCTGCCCGGCGCTGAACTTTCACCACCGATAAAACACGTTTCTTTTTTCGCCTGCATTTCACAAAAAAAAGAGAATGAGAGAGTCTTGTTATTATTCTAATCTTTAATTAATTTGACACACTTCACATTTTTCTGATTCATTCAAATCAGCTAAGCAGTCAATCAGAAATTGTGCCCTTAGAGCTGCAAAGCAAATTAAGATTGAAAGTCATACACACTCATTCAACTTCCAAAAGCAAATTAATATTCTTATATTCCCCCATTTCACCAGATTATGTTTTGGCAACAAACTCAAAACATATATCTAGAAGACACGAGCTGAAAAAAGGTACCCACCAACTGGATTTACCTAAGATTAGAATAACGATAAAATGCAATCCCTATTACTAACAGAAAAAAAAAACAACAAGCAAAGGCAGAACGTGTATCCTGTAATAGTTTGAATCAGCATTGCCAAAGTGGAAGCCACAACCCTTTTATTCTTAAAGTATTCCTGATCTAACTAAAAACTAGTGAATCCAAGCTTAGGCAGATAAGTGGATCCCCTGCCCTTTTCTCTCAGAGGGAGCTAAATTGTATAACAAAAAAATCAGCTACAAGCATAACAAGCCTGCAACCAACAAAGCTATTAGGAAAGCCGAAAACCAACATTAAAACATGGTTACAAATGGGAATCATATCTTAGTCCAACCGACATTTACAAAGACTGAAAGTTCCACTAAGACATTAGCCTATAGACATACACACTCAGTTGACTAGTCACATAGTGCAAGTGTTAATTCAAATTTCTGTAGATCCCCAACAACAACGTTTACGACAACATCATAGGCTCGTCACTGACAACTCAACATATCGATACCCACATTCAATAGTACACTAAGAACAAATTCTGATCTAAAGCCAAAATCCCTAAACTTAACTCTTGTCCACTGCAAGTCTTCTCCCAAATCGGCATCATCTGAATTTACAAGACACCCCTTAATAAAGACTGTCCATCATCGTACACTTCCTCGACATTAGTTTAGTTAAGTGGCTAAACTGTGGATATCCATAGTTGCTTCAAATTGAGTATCATTATGTTTCTTATACCAATTCCAATTCTAATATGTATTCTTAGATAAGATATCAAATCAACTTCAACAAACCCAAATTTCAAAATTGCCCAAAAACTTCCTAAATCCTACACAAAACTCTCCCGTCACTAACATTCTGCCAGTCAATAAATACTAAACTAACTTACCAACCAAATGTGAATTAGCTATCACCCTAGCAAGGTTAATTAGAAACGAATATAAAAAAAAAAACTCTCCACAAATCTACTGTTAATTAAAATCACAATTGTTGAAGTAAGAATCAAAAATTACCTCCAGTTTTAGGAAATCCAAAGTAATGTGCAGTAACAAAATTCCTAGGATCAATACAATAAACAGGTACATGGAGTGAGAAGACACCCCAGCTCTATAGAGTGCTTCATTGTCCAAAACCCTCAAAGACAAAAGCATTTATAAGCCAAACATTGAAACCCCATTTCACCATTTCTTTTCATAACATTAGAATTTGAGTAGTATCTGCGAAATGTTTCATCGCTAACCTTATCAGTTTCAATAGAATCTAGCCAGGCTTGGGAGAACAACTGCTCTGGGTTGTGACTGTGAAGCAATGTTAATGATTTTGGTACGGTTTGAAATGAGGATCGAAGCGGGAGTTAACGAGAAAGTTGGGATTTTTTTTTTTTTTTTTTGTGGAGAAGGAGACTGAAGAAATGGAAGAGAAAGAGAGTGTTGCAGAAGACATTTCCTTTGGGGAAGAGTGTGTGCCGAGAAAAAGAAAGTCATTTGGTGTGTGACACGTGAGGTTTTAAGTTTGTGATGGCGTGGAGTTTTAGGCGATCAATTAACCGGATTTGACCATAGCAATTCAAAAGGAACTGATCTATGTGATGACCATCAGGTTGAAAAGGTACTTTGATTAACCGGAGTTTTATCTACTTCGATTAATATGAGCTTGAAAGCGGCGGTGCTCTGCTAACAATAGTAGTTCTTCAGGCACGAAGTGGAGTTCAGGCAGTGGCGGAACTAGACATTCGATATAGGGATGGCTTGAGCTTTTTTTAGGGCTTGTTTAAGCGTAAAACTCATAAACCAACTATGGCCCAACTTAAAAAAAAGCTTTGAAAAAAATGACTTTTTTTCTTATTGGGGCTGGCTTAAGCTAGCCCTAATCACAATGTAGTTCTGCCCTTGAGTTCCACGACGGTAAACGTAAGAGTATTATATGGATCCTAGTTAGTAAGTTCGCGAATGATTTTTCCGTATCACGAATTTTACCGTCTTATTCGCGTACGTTTGCAACTCCGAACCTAAGGCACGTATTATATGGCATTCCAGGATTATTCGCGAATCGTTCACGAACTTTACGTATCCCGAATAATACGTCCGCTTAATTCGCCAGAAATTCTTTAGCTTTTACGTTTTTAAAGGCCCCACTTTTTGGGCTTTACTGCCTCCCGAGCATACACAACCCAATATTAGACATTGTTGTAACTTTTATGAAACTAAAATGACCGAAGAGATTTGAAGGTGCATCTAAACCACTATACCACGTCCTCTTTGATGACTAATATTGTACTCCCTCCGTTCTTTTTTAATAGGATGGTTTTGTTTTTAGAGAAAATTAAGGAAGTTAAGAGAACTAATCATTGAAAGTGGTCATCATGACACTTGTCAATAAAAGAAGTGAAGTGAAATGGTCCCCATGACACTTCTTACCAAAAGAAGTAAAGTGAAATGGTCCCCATGACACTTGTCATCAAAAGAAATTAAGAGAAAAGTGGTCCCAGAAAACTAAAGTAACATTTGACTTTCTAAATTAGGAAACCAGCCTATTTTTTTGCAACATTTATTTATAGAAACCAAATTTATTATTTAAGAACGGGGGAGTATATATTATTAATATCATCATATTAAGTTTATTTTTTATTTAAATAACTCTCAAAATTAGTCTATGTCTTTATAAATAATTATTATTTATTATAATAGATACCGAATTTTCAGAGCCGAACTCACATTTATAAATCGAATTATACACGTACATATGTCGTTCTGAATTACTGACGAATCACGTCCCGTTGACCCAATTTTGGACCGAATTTGGGTTTTACAAAACCGTATAATACTCGTACGTTTATCGTTCCGTACGTTTGCCGAATCTCGAATTGCTAACTAGGATATGGATTGGTTTTCAACCCGTTCAACGGTTTGTTGTTCGGAATGTCATACGTACATGTATAATACGTTTTATTAATTGGAGTTCGGAAAATATGTCATTTACATGAAATATATGGAAAATCCAACACCAGCTATGGTTGCCCATGGTTTGATTTTCAACCCGAACCTAACTTGGTCTAAACCAACAAAAAAAAAAACAGAAAACCAAACGACCGAATAATTCTGAAACTGAGAAACTCAAAAACCGAAAAAAAAAATCATTCTAGGAGGTTGATTTTGTTTTGGCATTACAAAAGAACCAAAAAAAAAAAAATTCCTAGTTTGAGACCTATGGATTTCTTCATCTACCCAATAGAGAAAGGATAAGAGGTGTCTAAAGTGCGTTAAAATATTAAATTACCCTTTGCACAAACCTTAATAATTCTATTAATCTAAAAAAAATACAAAAACCTTAATCATGTCTATTACAAACTTTAATCATATCCTTTTTTTTTCAATCTCCATCAAAATCAAAAACTAAAACTTAATCTCAAATAACAATTCAATTTCTGAAGACCTGAAGATTCCGAAAACGTATCGACAACGACGATAACATCATACTTCCACTTGAGGTTAGTAATACATGACTTGACTTGTTTTCATTTTTATATCGCTTGCTTTCAAGTCGTTTATGATTGAAAACATAACATGCGAAGTTATATATGTGAAACTCTTGTATAATAGACTTGATCATCATCTTATGATCAAAGTGTCAAGGAACAATATATCAATAAGTAATAAGCGCTTTAGATTGGTATATTGATTTACGAAGTATAATGCCTATCTTTTGAACTTCCTAATTGCAACATCGACATAATCTTTGTAGCTCGTTACTAGATTGTGTAGTGAACATGGGTTTGATTTCATACCTACAGAAACTATGTTTAATTACATAATTTTAAGGAAGTTGACGTATGAACTTGTTTCACAATCGAAAGGAAATCAAAAGGATTATGGTCTCAGTTTTCATTGAAGATCTTATGTATGACCGATCTTAACCTATATATGGAATCAAGGTAGAACTGATCGAGTCAAGGTAGAAGCGATCCCTACTTATATTTGGATTCAAGGTAGAAGCGATCCCTACTTATATTGGGAGTCAAGGTAGAATAGATCCTAACTTGATTTAGGTATCATGATAGAACCGGTCCCAATAGGAAAAAACGATTTCTATAAGTCACATACACTTTAGGATTTGTGCGATTTGGAAATTGGGTTTGCAAAATAGGGAAGTTCAAGATGTCGACATAGTGAGTAATTTGAACATGTGCTGAAATCTTGTTTCTTAATTGTTCAAAGATATTCCTTGATACTAAAGGTGAAATCCTAACCGAAATTAGTAGAAAATCGTTTTGAGATTTTCGAAATTAATATGTTTTTACCATCAAATCAAAACACATCTCTAGAAATATATATTAGTAATTGCTAGCTATTATTGAGTTTTCCATTGAAATTTTGGTTGTACAGTTGGATATTGGTTGGAATTCATTAAAACCGAATTTAGGTGCTTTATTTCATTCCTTTTGAATATCTTTGGTTATGAAATTCCTTGGTGTCCAAACTACCTTGGTCTATAAATAGTGAAGTTTGTTCTTCTTACAAACTTATCATGAGCCAGGAAAACTTCATCTCTGGTGTTTCTGGTGTAGCCGACTAATAGTATTCCTGTAATACTATCTTGGAGAGGAGAGTAACCTAATTAGGCGAAATCTCTTACGTCTGCTAGTTTAAAGACTTCGTTGGGATCAAGAAGCGTCTACTAGTACCGTTTGTGGGAAACTATAATATGTTATTTTAGTTTTCAATTATTGATTTGATTGACTAACAATAGTTATTTATTGGTTTGCACCTAGTTTGATTATAGAACCTTTTGTTTTGACATAAGGTCACTCAAACTAGATCAAGAGTATAAGACTTGTGATCATCCATTGTTTACAGGCTCCATTTTGTGCTTGATCGATCATACAGGAATCAAGTTTGTTATTGTGCAGGTACAAAAGACTTTTGAAGATTGAAGACAAGAAGATTTTTCTTATTGGTTTTGTATCTTCGTGATTTGCTTCGTGCACAAACTTGATCGGATTGGATCCGAATAGATCGGGTTTATCCTTTAATAGACTGATTACTAACTATTCGTATTTAGATCGACAAGCTATCACTTGGTGGCACTCTTCAGTATCTGAATTCGGGTAGCTCAGTTTCAATTGATCTGGTTAACTTGTTTAATCCAGATCTTGGAAGATCTGAAAACAAATGAGGTTTAATTTATTTTAAACAAGAAAAACCTTTGTCACACTCAACATCATATATCTCTGATTAACTTTTTGAGATAGAAGAGTGGTTACCAAACAGACTAGTTCATTACTATTTGGTAGACTATCCAAAGGGTTGAGTGTTTAAAGTCTTCAGAGAGACTGAAGCAACTTAAGATAGTGGACTCTATCTTAGGATTCGCATGTATTGGCCAGATTAGAGAATGTTTCCTATAATTTCAATGCTCAGATTGAAAATTCATTGTTTTTCAAAATCAATATTATTAGATCAGATGGGGGTGATGAATTTATTAATACTGCGCTAGATAGTTTTACTGCTAATTATAGTACCAAACATGAAGTTACATTACCACACATATATGAGTAGAATGGTGTTGCAGAAGTTAAACATAGACATTTGTTAGACATTGGTAGAACCTTTCTCATTAAAACCAACCTTCCTGAGTCATTTTGGGTTGATGCTTTATTAACAACTAATTTCATTATTAATAGATTGCCTACCAAGTCCATCAACTTTCTCCTCCCATTTGAGAAATTTTTTCATAAAAAACATAATTATGCTTCTTTCAAAAGTTTTGGTTGCCCTTGTTTCCCTTGGTTGAGACTATATGCTCCACACCAATTAGCTCCAAGTAATATCCACTTGTGTTTTTCCTCGGGCTATAGTATCAAACAAAAGGGTTTTAGATGTCTAAACTTGTCTTTAGGAGAGTCTACATCTCCAAATATGTAGTGTTTAATGAAAACCTTTTTCCCTATTCAAGTCTTGTCAAACAAAGCTGCACCAACTTACCGATATCCCACACATGATCATTATTCATCCGAGAATTCTAGTATTGGTGTTTCTCTTGTATCTCGTTTATATTTTCCTATTTCATCCGATAACTCTAGTGCTATCTCACAACCTACTTCAGATGCTTCTTCTATTGCATTATCCTTGCCCATAATAACTAATGATCACATATATGCAGACAAGGGGCAAATATGGAATCTTTAGAACCTTAGATGTCCTGGCTATTAAACATCCAATTCCCACTTCTGTGCTTCACACAAGCTAACAAAGACCCAAAATGGAGAAAGTCAATTGTATCATGCTTTGTAGTCCAATGGTACTTAGACCTTGGAAGATTCATCCCCTTCTCAAAATCCAAATGGGTGCTTAGGGTAAAATATAATTTTAATGGAACCGTTGATAGGTACAAATCTAGGCTTGTAGCTAAGGATTTCATCGTAAAAGAAGGTCCGAATTATAATGAGACATTTTTTCCAGTTTTCAAACCAACTACTATTAGACGATTCTTGTTTTAACTGTTCACTTTAATTGGAAGATCACTAAAATATATGTTAGCAATGCTTTTTTTGCATGGTGAGGTTCAAGAAGAGGTTTTCATGACTCAACCTCCAGGTTTGTTTACAAGGATCATCAAGAGTATGTTTGCAGGATACATAAGTCCATTCATATCCCGAAATAAGCTCCAAGAGTTTGGTATGATAATTGCACAGAGAACCCCTTCTAGGGGATTCATGCTTCTGCAGTGATACTTCTTTGTTTGTGTTTAGTTCAAAAAAAGTTCTTACTATTGTGATACGACATAAATGGAAGCGATATGATGACAAGGAGAATCCACTCCTTAATGGTGATGGTATAAGACTCCAATCCAAAGAGCAAACTCTAATCCAAGAGCTAAAAGACACAAATAATGGTATAAACCAAACAAACTTAATAGTTTCATTCATCAGATAATAATAGTAAGTTGCATTTTGCTTTTCTGATAATAGAAAAGGCTACTTAGAGCCTCAAACATAAAACCTAAAATCTAAATATTCCTAATTAGCCTAACGTAATATAATATGCTTATAAAGAAACTAATAATCCTAAAAATAAAATGCTATAATAAATAGATATCCAAGAAATAGCCATATCTTGGAATATACTTATGACTTTCCTAATACGTCCCGTATCAGGCTCCCCCACTGCGACAAAACTCGTCTCGATTTTATATTGGAAATGGCTAGTGGAAGATAGAATTTTGGCATTCTCACTTGAGGCACAACTCGATCTTGAATTATGCATTGGAATCACGAAACGTTCGCAAAATAATTCTAATTTTACGATCATCATTTTATGCATGTAATAACTCGTTATTAAGTGTCGCTTGTTCCCACCATTACAATACAAAAACTCCCACAAAACTTTTCAAGCTTGGTCTTGTCGGCATCCCATCAAAGTTGGTGTACACAACATATCTAATGGATCTTCAAATGGAAAGGATGATGCAATGCTAGTGTCTTCTCATTTGAAACTAACAAGCCACCTTGGTGATGAACAATAACCTCACGTGATTTTTGGTTGTCTACTGTCTCAAACCTGCTAGACTCTGTTAGATCACTGCTCAGTCGAACTCACAAGCATTTCTATCTCAAGCTTGTTTGTCAAGTTTAGTTGATCAAAACTATATACTTGATTTCTAGTTTCTTATAGCTATGTCTCGGATTAGGATAGAAGGTGTAGTTGAGATTTAGACTTCATGGCGTTCACCAAATGAAGAAGAAGATCTACAAAGGGGAGCTTGGAGGAACTTCATCAACAAA
The DNA here is from genome assembly GCA_023531295.1 of Papaver armeniacum. Lineage (NCBI taxonomy): Eukaryota > Viridiplantae > Streptophyta > Magnoliopsida > Ranunculales > Papaveraceae > Papaver > Papaver armeniacum. The sequence goes on along the minus strand of JAJJWW010012024.1, from coordinate 15,991 downwards.
AGGTATGTGGAGACTAAACCTTATTTATCACTCAGAAGTCTATTCTATTATATCTTTTAATGAGACTAAGTCGTATAGCTATATAGACTTTTACATTATACACATTTGATATTTTGAGCTGAGTTTATCTCGCTTATCTTTTTCTTGAAATATGTGTTGGAAGCTTTTTGATTTAGCTATGTTCATCATATTCTTGACAAGTTTAGTTGGAGACAATTTATTTGTTGGAAACTAAATATTAAGTCAAAGGATGATCATGTGAAAATTACCCTGAACATCTTACATGATTTGTATGAGACAGTCATTTGATGTTAGCTTGGGAATTTTCGTATTGATCATTCGATTACTTGAAAATTACTTAAAGCTAATCGTATGTGTGAGACTACTATTGTCGTCTTATAAGGATGTCTCAATGATTGAAATGAATACAATTACCCATGTCTGGATACAACACGGTATGTATATCTTGTATGTAAACTGTATTGTGATAATTCAAGTCCGGGAATCTTGTTTGCGTACCTAGTATACGAATGGTTTTACCTGAGAAGGTCTGGGAACCTTTTTTGCGTACCTAGTATGCAAACGGTTTTACCTGAGTTGGGTCCAGAACGGTTGTTTGCGAACCGGGTTTGCGAACAACTTATTTAGACTAAGGTCCGGAGCTACTGTCACCTAGTTTGAGAACACAGTGGTTAAGTTCTAAAATCGGTTATGTATGATTCTCATATTCATGAACTAAAACATTTATGATTTAAGGAATGCAAATTAACTTTGCAAACCGTGGCTTAATGTTCATGATTTGATACTTTTATAAGTACTTTGTACGATTATGAGTCAATCCGATTTTGTTTCAATTTGTTCATATATGTTTCTATGAGATAGTGAACAATTGAGAAACTCTATTTGAAACATAATTAGATTCATTTGATTATCTATCATGATTGATTGATCATCATATTTGATCTAGAAGTGTTAGATGAATATGGCTAAGACAAAAGTGTTCATATGGCTAACTTCGGTTAACTGTTATTGAGCCAACTCAATATACACATTCATGTATGATTACCCATATCTAAATATAAGTATATTTCATTTTTGTGTAACAAGTGGAGATTAATTGCTTAATTTCTAAGCAGACTTAGCTTGAATCTTAAATCGATTTCATCTAACGGTAAATATTGAATGCTTTGTTACTAAGCTATCTTAGCTTTGGTTGTAAGCAACACATATTTGAAAGACTATATAAGGGAGAACTCTAGCAACTGGAAAACCTAATCCCGACACTTTCATGTGTCCTAATTGCAAACTAAAGTCGATTCTCCTTTAACCTAGGTTTTTCCAAAATCATTTTAAGTTAACGATCGACTTGAAGACTTCATTTGGGATTCGTGAAGCTAGATCCAACTATTTTAACGACTTAAAGACTTCATTGGGATTGTGAAGCCAAATCCAACTATTTTCTCTGTAGTTGTGTGTTTTGATATTGTTGTATTCTATCGTATTGAGTACTATATTCTCTAAGATTTGCTCGAGATTTATTCTCCGATAGGCAAGATAAAAAGTAGTCACAAACATCTTCGTCTCATCGTTTGTGATTCCACAATATCTTGTTTCGCTACCATACGATTAAGATTATTGTGAGGTGATTGATATTTCTAGGTTGTTCTTCGGGAATATAAGTCAGGTATATCTATTGGATCTTGTTCACCTTGATTTATCAAAAGAAAGAACAAAACTCATAGGTATTTTTTTGGGAGACATATTTATCTATTCAATAGAGATACATATTTGTTTATCAAGTCTTCGACTTTGGGTCGTAGCAACTCTTATTTGTGGGTGAGATCAGCTATAAGGGAATCAAGTGCGCGAGAATCGACATGGTTCTGTAGGCGTAAGGAACGTGATTGTACCTTGATCGGTGTGAGATTGGTTAGGGCTCAACTATATTCCAAATCAAGTTAACTTGGAGCAAAGCTAGTATCTCAGTAGCGGCTTAATACAAGTGTGGTGTTCAAATCTGGACTGGGTCCCAGGGTTTTTCTGTATTTGCGGTTTCCTCGTTAACAAAATATCTGGTGTCTGTGTTATATCTTTTCCGCATTATATTTGTTTATATAATTGAAATATCACAGGTTGTGCGTTAGTTCAATCAATTAGATAATCCAACCTTTGGTTATTGATATAAATTGATTGACACTTGAACATTGGTCTTTGGTCTTGTTGAAGTTGTTTCACATAATAATCGAGTCACGGATTTCTATCTCGTTTGATTTTGTTGATTACATTATGAAACAGAGATACAACTCTTAGATATATTTCTATTGATTGAATCTGACTGTCTAGTTGATTCTCTTGGAATTATATTGGAGTTTATCCATACAGATTGCCTAAACGAAATATTATGTGTGGTTGTTAGACCCCCGCTTTTTCAGTTTTTAAAATTTGGGTCACCATTAAACAAGGCCTATCATGTTCCTCCCATTCCATTACCCCTTCAAGCTAAGGATTTGACACAAGTGGATGAGCTACTCACTAGCCATTACAGTTCCAGAGAGATTTGACGGGAGAAAAGTTTGAAAAAAAAAGTAGCCGTTATAGAGGAGAGAGGGTGCTATTTTTGAATCTATAAAAAATATATAAATTGTTGCCTATAGTGTGGGTATTATAAAAAATCAAAATGGATCCATTAACACTTTAAAACTTAATTAAAAAAACAATCGTTCTGCACATACCGTGAGAAAAACAAGGGCAAAACATCCCTCTCATATGACTGCGGACCCCACGCCCCTGGGGAGTTGGCAAGGGGCCCTTTGGGCCCCACCATGTCAAGATATGTGAGAGCCGCGGTTTTGCCCTTGTTTTTCTCGCTGTCTGTAAGGAATTTCTGTTAAAAAAATAAGATCCAGAAAAATGACCAAAACAAAAATATTAGAAACGTTGGTCAGCCAGCATGCGCAATCACTTAGAGATACGGTGTTCGTCCTGACTCGTCCAACAAGTTGAGTTGAATTGGCACCTAAAAAAGATTTGAAACTGAAATTGTGAAATCTAGTATTCACTGGACATCTTAGAAAGTGAAATGCATGTTTCTTTGCCAAGCAGAATAGATCTAAAAGAAAGTGAAATGCATGTTTTGCGAGAAAACAGATGGTTTGAGCCGATATTGGAATGCAATTATCAATTACTTATGTTGATTTTGATTTTAATGGCTAGTATTTTTTTTAGATTTCAATTTCGATCGAATTATTAACCAGAATGAGCTAAAAACTGATTTAACATGGGAATAGTAAAAGGGGTTAAGACGGGAAATCTCCATCAGTCCATCTTATATACTAATATAAAGAAAAGAGGTAATTGTTTGGTGAAGCCTTTTTACATGACAATAGTATCCCTATTAACTAAATTTTTAGTTAATATTTGTATATTTACAAGAATGCCATTGTTTTAAAAATGGATCAAAAAAATTAAAACTTAAATATCTTTAAAAAGACAAATCGGATTTTTGTAAAATTAATATATTTGGAAAGCTCTTTAAATTATCTACGTAATGAGTACAAATAAGGATATTAAATTTTTATTTTAAGATTTTTTTTCTATTATTATCAAATTTGGTGTTGTTAAAAGAATCGATTCAAGACGCGCATCGCACATGTGGCCTTACTAGTCTTTATAAGGCAAGAAACTAATTTAACCAAGTGTAGGCTAAAATACAACACTGCCCCAAGACTCTTTAACATAAATAAAGCTACAATATTCATATAAGAACAAACGGAATGAACTGATTCTAGTTGCAGCGATGCTAGGACCAGTCAGAATTTGGCTGCATGGTCTCTGACCAATTAAGCTCTACCCAGCTGCACCTTAAGTTGTCCTTCGAGTTACAATAATCTCTACCATAATGTTGACTCTCAAGAAAGTGATATGTACCTGAATCCAGAGAGTAAAACAGAATTCCTCCGTTCTGCAGCCTAGGATAGTAGATTCTGTTCTCCATTTGACTAGTCGGAGCAACTGTTGCGATACAAGATGTATTGCTGATAAACAACATATGCCGTCCTAAATGTTTAACTTCAACCGAAACCAATTCCGACATGTCCAATCTAAATATCCGGACCCATTTTCCAAAAAATGGCCTAACAATACAGATAAAAGCTTTCCTCCAAGCTCTACCAAGTAGCTCTTATAAGTAAAACCACAATTAGGTGGGGATATCATGGCCTCCCACCTTAGGTAATTACGTAGTGTAAATACTCCTGAAGTTTCATTCAGGTCTAGGCAACAAAAAGCTCCTTCATAGAAAATTGGACTGTTAAGACTCACCTCAAAATCCATGCTTGGTGCATCTGGTGGTATAAGAACATCCTCAAAGATATCAGACGTCCACATTTTGTCTCCACGTTTAATGAAGGCGATACATAATGAATCAACCGTGTAATTACTGACTGCAAAAACAACACAATCTGATGAAGTCGGCAAGGACGAAACAGATTCCTCGAACCGATAAGTACCATCATCCGGCAAGTCTGGAAGTTTGATGACCGCTTTTGTGAATGGGTTGTAGAAGAACACACAATAGTAACCTTTTGACATGAGTAACCAACCACCTTTCGAGAAGCGAATTGTTGAACCTTTTAAGATAGGGATTTTTATAAAATGCCCATGTGGGGAAAGGCATTTAAGAAAACGCCCACGTTTTTTTAATAATATATTTAATGCCCATACCGTTAGTGTTTCCGTCCAAACTTACTATTTCAGTAAAAATTCGTTGACTTGGTCAATTTCACGTATAATGATATGAGATTTTTATAGCTGCAATTACGAATTAGCCCATGACCAATGAACGGTTGAGAAGCTGAGTTTTTAAAGAAAATGATTATTAACCGTTCATTACTATCATCCTTTAAAGCCCTAAAGAATCGTAAAACCAACACAACACTGCCTTAGTTTTCTCCATCATCTCCTCTTTTGCTAAACCGTTCCATGAGAGGCCGATGGATGCTCATGAACACCCATTTACTGGTTTATTCACGCTTTCATGTTTCTCTAAAGCTTATTATGATCTATTTTAATTTGGGTACATAAGCATGTCCTTGTCTTTTGGCATCTCTGTTTGCATCCTTCGGAGAAAGTTAGACAACGACTTATAGCTGCTATTGGAGGACTATTATCAAAGTTTAGTTCCTCTCTGAAGATGACCAGGTTAATGCTTTTTCTGACCTAAAATTGTCTACGCATGTGGACCTTTATATTCTCGGAACCATCATTTCGAGTTCGCGAATTCAATTGAACATTTGAATTGCACGTTGATTCTTAAGAAGAGGAAATTGGATGGTCAGATCAGTTGATTCATTTTGGGAATTTTATTATGTCAACTTCTTTTGCTAATTATTAATTGGTTTCTTGTGATTTTACATCAATTGATGGAATTTGATGTTTGGAGTTTATAATTTCTGAAACTAGGGTTGCTTCAGGTTGATTAATGAATACCGGATATTGAGGAAGAAGATGAACAGTGTTGGTTTTATACCGAGTAACTGGACCAGCCGTTCGGATTACTGACTCACCGTTCTAGATGACTCGCCGATCCAACTGACTTGTCGTTCCAACTCAGTCCGACTCAAATGATTCAGGGGCTACATTGACTTTTAACATGACTAATTTAGGCCAGCTGTCTTGTAACGGCCGTTAACCGTTTTTTCAATAAAACGGGACGGAAAAGGTCAAACGATGGGCATTTAATATATTATTAAAAAACGTGGGCATTTTATTAAATGCATTTCCCACATGGGCATTTTATAAAAAATCCCTTTAAGATATCGGGGATGCTTGTGAGGTAATTCTCGTCATTATGCATCATAGTTATAAAAAGGTATGAGGTTTGTGTCCATGATAGCCGGGCTATCGGGACGGACATCATTTAATGGGGACCCCGATCCGAAGGTCGGGAAGCTCCGGATGGGTAAATCATTGGACTACGAGAGGAAAGACTCACGTTATTCAAAAACTTTGGCGTAATATAATTCCATATATGATAACCATCCGTTCGATCCCTTGAGTTTCCCCGATATTTTTCCGGAATACTTCGTTGAAATACTTATTTCACGACTTCGCCTTCGACTTTTCTTTGATAATCATTCCATCATATAATAGTTCCTCTTTCTCTCTCAAGTCTCCGAATCTTACTTCTCACCCTGGTAAATCTTAAACCCTAAACTTGCCATTATTTCCTAGAATTGAAATAAACTCTATAAAATTGGTACCAAATATCCATTGAATTTTGTTTTCTTAATCGTGTTTTGTTTTGAATCCGCAGAACAATCATTGGAAGATCTTCTTACCATCCTCAAAAACGTGGATTTAATATAATACTTCAAAACTTGAACATATAAACTCTTTTTGTCTTTCGATATTACAGGTGATAATAAATCTCGAATGGGTTGGGATTTCTCTAAATTTTTTAGGTTTACTACTTATTTCACCGATTTTTATTTTTTTCACACCTGTTTTAATTTGTTATTGAATTACTTCTTTTTCTTCTTTCCCGTATGTGATGATAGGCTGATTTGAAGATTTGTTCTCCTATTCTGTATGGTTTCCAATTCAAAGAACCCAATCCATAAGTGCTTTACAGTTGAGGTAGGAGTTCTCCTATTCAAAGATTTTTTTTTTACCTAATCATGATTACCGATTCACTATTTCCTTTCTTTTTCGTTTGCGTCTTGGTGTCGGTGATTGTGCTGTTGGTGCTATTGTTGAATATGTTATTTTTCATTTGGTTTAAGTCCGAGGTTCCGTTGCTTACACTTGATGGTGGGATACAGTTTTGTTCTTATGGTAATGTTAAATAGGTTAGTAGTGCTTGCTGGAGCTTATTTGGTTTTTATACAGTTGTTGATTGTTTCAAAAACTTAGGGTTTAGGCTTTACAACCTTCATGTTCTCGGGCAACTTCTATCTCATTATTCACCGCATTATTCTTTGGTTTGTTGGGTCTTCTTGAACGTACATATGCTTGCGACTTAAATTTTTACTTATTAGATCTATTTAATTATACATTAGTGTAGGGTGCGCTTCTAATGGGAAATGGATGTATCGGCACTTATATACCCGAGGATGAAGTTGTTCTTTGGGATTTAGGGGAAAAGGTACCTTACTTGAATCATAGGACTTTATTTGTAAATGTAATTTTGCTTTTTCATTAATGTAGATTCCTTAAAAAGTAAAAAATCATCAATGTAGTATTATATAACTAAATACCGATTGGGAAAAAATCGAGTCTTTTCGTTTGATCTCCTTCTTCTCGATAAAAAATTTCGTGGGATGATTAACCTACAACTTTAGGTTTGTTTTCCCATCGAAGACGAAGTTTAAAAACAATAATTAAAGGAACGTTACATAATAGTAATTCATGCTTAGACGCCTCATATCAAGGTCTTCATCCTTACACTATTAGGCAATAAAAATTCTTTCTTTGGTGTTGATTACACCGTGATTTTTGAATTATTTATAGGTTTGATTCATAGGATATATAATTCAGCGGACAAAAATTAGGTTCGGCACAAATAGGCATTCCATGTACATATTTTATACAGGAAGTGATGTATGATAGCTTAATTGCAATTCAGGTTGCACATGTCTGCAGGTTCTTAATAAGGGTTGTACGTGTTTGCAATTCATTGCTATTGTCTTCAAGAAGTGTGTGAATCATTGCTTTAGTCAGGTGATTAGATAAGCCAAGTCTTATGCAAATCCTTTAATGTGTGTCGGATATAATATTGCTATGTGTGCTCCTAAGCCTATTGGCAGCTAAATTGTGGCTTTTAATTAGTACTTTAAACAAGGGTCTTACTTTGTAGTGATTAAAAAGTTTGATTTGAGGAGAAACCATTACGAAATAATAAATATTTTTAATAGATCAATTGTGTCATGTCCCTAAGTGGGGGTTTGGAAGGAGGAGGAATTCATATGTGATGATTTTAGATTGGTTACCTTTGATGTTCTTATACCTTACAACAAATCATATATATGTGTGTTGTAAACTGCAGCTAATAGATCAGTCCAACAAAATGAAAAGATAATGCTTTTTCGTGTTTTCGAACCCTTGGTGGCTTAGTTAACGGATGTGGTGTGGGAACACATATGAATCAGCGAGGATCTCAAGGTTTGCTCAATGGTGGGACTTTCACCCTATTGGTTATTACAAAAATCAACTCAAAGATTATCACAAAACAATTCAGTAACCCTTTGTCTTGCTGCAATATATATTTGTTTTTGATGTTCTGGCTATAGATTTTATGTTCTCTTCCAAATTTACCTCAGCGGAAGGTCAGTATCCTGATAATCTGTCTTCAACTTTGTGCGGAAGAGGGAAAGTGGTCTTTCTGGTAGTAGCACGTCACTGTTTTAGTTGTTTTTTTCGTAATATGAACAAATTTGAGGTGTCACCGGGAGGTGTCACTGGTGTTAATAGTATTCTTTCTTGAATCTTTTGGATGCAATGATGTTAAACAAATTTGAGGTGTTAATAGTGTTGCTTACTGATAAGTATGTGAATATTACAGGAAAACATTGCATTTTGATGGTAACATATAGTTTCACTTACTATTCCAAAGACTCGTATTTTCTTTGTTGCTATGGCGATTTGGTTTGGAATTTTTATTTGGTGCTATGGTGATTTGTTTTATTGAATTTTATTGATATGTTTTATCTTTCTCACTTTAGAAACTTTGATAAGTTCCTTTGAGCTTACAATTCAGAAAGTGAAAGTGATGAAAAAGTCATGGACCTGTTCTTTTTATCATAGATACACTGTCAGTCTCCCTTAATTTATCTTTCTCACTCTAGAAACTATAAGCAGATAAGTTCCTTCGAGCTCTAGGCTGTCTGGGGACATTGATGGGAAATATTTGTCTATGTTGTCATGGGCGTAAGGCGCTGCGTGGCGTGGGGTGTAAAATCCCGAGCCCCAGCGAGGCGCGGCGAAGCCGCAGCGTTGAACAATAATTCCCACATAGGTTTATGTTCTTGACATAACTGATAATTAGCTTAGGATTTTCTATATTAGCTTTTAAATCTTAATGAAAAAGATTTGCAAAAAAATTTGGAAAGATTTTTTTTCCTTCACTATTGTTAAAATAATTAACAAAAACAGCTATGTTTCTTAACATAATTAGCTTAGGGTTTTAAAATATTAATGTCTGACTTAATGAAAAAGATTTTCAAAAGACTTTGGCAATATTTTTTTGCATTTTATGTCATAAAATGCCACTTTGGCGCCAAGAAACTCGGCGCCTTGGCCTCGAGCGCCTAGAAGGCGACGCCCGGGCTCCACTTTTTAAAGTGGCATCTCCTTACCCTCTCGTGTGGCGCCCAAGTTCGGAGAATAAGGTCACTTTGGCGCCCTAGGCGCGCCTTTGACAACATAGATATTATTTGTTACCGGGGCCATCATCATTTCTACCTCTAATTATAATTTTCTTCCGCATAATTAATTTGCTATGGAAGGGATTCTAACCATAGAGTAGATTGGAAACCCTTCCCTTGGAGTTAGGAACTTTGGGGGGTTTTCTTTGGGTTCTTTTATTTGATTCTGTCTTGACAGCTTTATCTCATTCATTACAGGGGTTGATGTTGAATTATCCTGGAACTTTGGCAATCTATGTTTATATGTGGGATCATCTCTGCAGGTGTACCCCTAATATTCGACTTTATTGGTGCTTTTGTTGTTTAATCTTGATTACGCATGGTCTGTTATGATTGTTTCTTTAATATTTTTATTGTTTTGGTACCATCCGTTGCGTTAGATGAACGAAAGAGTGGAGTAACTCATGCGCGGTTAATTGCATCAAGTGAGACAATTACAGTACGTATCATTGTATTTTGGAAATTGTTCAGTAGCCTATATGAATTGTCTCTCTTTGGTTGAACTATTTCACTGGGAGTCAAACATGAGAGGCATTTGTATGAGCAAATCTTTAAAGAGTATTGTATCTTGCATGTTTATCCGTTTTAGATTACATCCTAACAGTGATTGTTTGTGAATAATTGCAGCATCCTAATTATGACGATCCCTTACACCATGAAGCACTAGCTGTATTAAGGGATACCCAAAAAAAATATTTTGAGGCCAATTTGTGGAGAGCAATGACTGGTGTATATGTAAGGATCACAACCTTTTCGAGGTACATTTATTGATATCTCAGATTCTCAATTTTCCTTGGCGTGATATTTATGATCCTTGAGGTTCTAAGGATGTTAACTTAGTCCTTTGTGTCTAATCCTTTACATGGATTTAAACACTTTCTGTAATTAAAGGCGAAACATCTATAAAAATTAGCAAGTGAGCATGATGTGAGGCCCCCTATAGGAAAATCTCTGCAATAAGTTTTGTATAGCATCAATAATGCAATTTCCTTCCTATTTTTGAATCTTTAGAGCTGATTGTTTATGTGCATCTATCATGTGTCCCGTCAATGGGATATATGCCTACATGGTATTGAATCATTGTTAGCATGGTTTATGATGTATAAACAATACTTTTATTATTCGGAGCGAATCCGCCCTAGGGCTAAGAAAAACTAAATGTATTATTCATCTTTTAAGTCGAGTGAATTTGATAGGCCTGTTGAGGAAAATTTGGCATAGTTAAACAAAAGTATATATATATTCCTGAAATTAGGATTATTCTTCATACAGATAGGCCAAGATAACTGCAATACTTTGTAGCTGCTCGACGTTGGTTTGATGAAATGGATGTCACCTACAAGATTGTGGTTTCATACATACAACACGACAGATGAGCAGTTAATGCACTTTTGTTGAGTCAGTGACGTCCAACAGATTGTCAAACCTTTATCCCAGGCCAAAGAATTCCCATAGGCTCTACACAAACAATAATTATCAGCTAAATTGGTCATGTTATTAAAATTAGGAGAATTTCATCAAGAGAAACTTAAGAACTTAAAATGCCACGTTAGTTGTTTAATTTACTTAGATGTAGTTACAATGTTTGCTAATCCTTTTCGTATTTCAAAATCAAGTAAACTCTTGATTTCGAAGCTTTATTATCTTGGATTATCCTGCCGCCCGGACTAAAGTTGACCACTAAACCAAATTACGGCTAACCTTTATGTACACATGCCCGAGTGTTGTTCTGTGTGCGATGATAACCCGAACCATTCTCCATTACTTGATTTCACTGATAAGTTTTGTTATGTGTGCCACCCATAGGCTGTGTAAGTTAGCATATCCAGAACTAGAAGCACAAATCATTATTTTCTTCAAGCAGGAATCAACATGCCTTTTGTAATGAGCACAAGCATATCTTCCTCTAGATGCAAACCAATGATTGGATTCATGAAAATTTATTTGAATAAAATGTGGTAGTAGAAACCAAATCTTTAGTGTTTTGTAATCTTTAATGGTTTTGGACCTAATCTTTAGTATTTGAATTTTTAATATTATGGTCCCTAATTTTTGATAGTCTTATTACAGGGAAGGGTCATTTTCATGTTGATGTGATTTTCTATTGTAAATGCAGGGCTATCAACCCTCTTTTTGTCGAGAAAGGTAATATACCTAATTTGGGTTCTTTATTCTTTGCTTCAAATGTTACCAAGAATTATTAGGTTAATTGCAAAATGATTTCATTCCTAATTAAAAGCTGATAGTATCGAGTGTATTATGATCTCATTTTTCTTTTCTTAGTAGAATAGGTCTTTATGTTCCTCACACATCGGATAACCTATTGTATGAAGCAATATGAAAAGGTAATTGCACCTTCTTTTATTTATATGGTAATGTATATTAGTATTACCGATTGAAGTTTAATTACTTTCATGTATATTATCAAAAATTATCAAAAACACAAACATTTCCATTAAACACAAAATAGTTGTTCCCCTGTATCGTAACGGATAGGAGAATGGTGAGCTCATGCTAGATTTTTCAAATTGTAGTTTTGTATGGTCATATTTCATTAGGTATACTTCTATTTGTGCATACCTTATCGAATTTTGTTAGTTAGACCCTTAACTTAATTAAAATCATCTATGATTAGCCTCTTTTGTTAAGAGATCGAAGTCGACTAATGTGAGAAAACATCTCTTGCAGGATGCGACAAAGTCAACAATTCTAGGATTACAAGGTAGCTTGCAGCAAAATTTGGGCGACCATGAAAATCTAAAATATACTTCAGTCAGATTTGAGTTTGTACATGGGGCGAATGTATAGAATAAATTTTGTCAAACACTTACTTTGAATGAAATTTTGATTGTAAAGTAGCTACATAGAGTACTTTGTAGACCATATCATTGCTAAAAATGTTTGTTGGCTTTTCAATGAGAATTGGGCTTCTCAGTTTGTAAGGAGACAGACCATTCTTTGTAGTCGTTTTATATACAGTTGTCGTCTCGGATACAATTGGAGTATGCATATATATTTAGTACTGATGTCACTACAGAGGGAAAAGGAGCTGATTGTCTAGATGTAAATGTAGATATATGATGTAATTGTTTCTTGATTTACTGTGTTTGTATTGAGTTCTACCGGCATCTGGAAAAAATAAATGCGAAAGAATTCTAATTATGTGTATCAGCTAACTCTAAAACTGAACTTTCTCGGTTGTGGACTGGGGTGATATCTATGCTCCACCAGAAAACACAACACCAAATGATCTAACAGGTTAAGCCTCGGCCCTTGGCCCCTTGAACGGCAGGTATCGATCCATGAGTTCCGTGAGACAAATCATGGATGGAAGGGATCGATGAGTTTCGTGAGACATAAATCATACTAGATCCATGAGACATAAATCATACCCTCCAAACTTTAATTATGTTATAACCTAAGGATCATACTCTTCTCTAATCTCAGTTTACGTTATAACCTAAGGATCATACTCTTCTCCAATCTCAATTTTGCTCAAGTCTCAAATAAAACTAAGGACAACTGAGAATTTATTATTTTGGAGGACATTGATTAGAATTAACCTAATTATGTGTGCTCAAATATTAGACATAAAGCTTAGTTAATTTTTGGATTACATTGATAAGAGTGTTCAAATGATCAAGTTATGGCCCGGGCCAAATCCATCCCTAACCTAGCCACCAATCCTAACGGCCCACCTTAGGATTTTCGTGGCTAAGTTTTTTAATCATCTTGCTAAATTTTCCAATTAGAAATGACTAACCTTAATGCCAAACAAATATCAATTTTCAAAAGAATTGAAAGGCCACGTTCGAGGTTGTAAGCCCCGGTTAATTTGGCCTGTCCCACAAAACTTCGGGGCATGCTAACTTATAAGCTTAAACTCTAGATTTTAACAAAATCACAACTAATTTTAATATGGAGACTATGTTAGAACCTAAATTTTCTATTCCGTAGATACTCAAGTACACTTTCGATAAAATGTACACCGCATAATTTACTGTTCCCGCCAAAATGCTATAATAAATTGTAACTATTTAATTCTGATTTTAAAACGTGTCCGATGGTAACAAGCCAATCTCTTGGTATAAAGGTATCCATGTTTATTCTTCTTCCAATTCTTCTTGAATACAGTAGTTGTAGTCTTTCTTGAGTTCATATTTTATCAATGTCGGTTTTTTATTTCCGTTCAAGATATTGTTTGGGTACTATTTAAATGCTTTGATCTTTGTAGAGGCTAATGGAATATATAATATGAAAGTTAATTAGTAGTGAAGTGGGTTGATATGGGGTACTGTCACATTGTAAATTATTATGGAGACCCTCCTCAAAGCCCTTATTGCTTACTTCACCTGTGTTTCATGTCCCTATTTACTACCCAGTGGCAATATGACACTTACCTAATCCATATGTAGATAAATTTCAATCTACATATATTTTTTGTCTAAAAAAATCAGTGGTATTTGACTTTGAGATCAAAAAGTCGATTGGCGTCCAGGATTGATCATGGAGTTTGTGGTTACTATTTGAATGCTTTGATCTTTGTAGAGGCGAAGTGGGTGTATTTGGAGGTACTGTCACATTGTAAATTATTATGATGACCCTCCTTAAAGCCATTATATCCCAATTCAACTATGTGTTTTGTATCCTTATTCACCACCCAATTTCAATATGACACTGCCCTTAATCCGTATGTATGAGAGAATTGAATCTACGAATGTTTTAAATCCTTTTGACTTTGAGATCAAAAAGTCAATTGGCGGCCAGTATTGATCCGGGATTTTGTGGTTACTATTTGAATGCTTTGATCTTTGTAGAGGCTAATGGAACATATACTATCAAAGTTAGTAGCGAAGTGGGTTAAGATGGGGGTAGTGAAACATCATAATTATTATAGAGTCCCTCCTCTAAGCCTTATTGATCAATACACCTGTATGTTTTGTTTCTGTATTGACCACCTAATTACAATATAATATTTCCCTTAATTCATATGTAGATAGAACTAAACCTACCGATGTTTTTGACTACAAATAAATGCATCCTCACTCCTTTTATTATTATGGGATGTATATAAGTCATATTTTTTTTTTGTTTTACAGAACAAGTAATCGGTCTAGCTTACCACTCATGTAACATCTTTATGTTCTAGCCTTTTTGCATTCGTCCATCCGATAATAATAATAAGAATCGGAAGAATCTGTGTTGATTGCATTGGATAATAATGCTAGGGTGAAAATATATGACGCAACAATTGAACAATTCATCACATTTATTGAGAGGCCGACAGGAACCCCACACCCTGAGCTCTTTCTACCTCACTTAGATTCGTAGGTTCTTAAATAGTACACATATATTAGTATATTTTGTGTGCTAATTTCATGCTAACAATCTTCTTAATACATTTCGGAGGATACTCTCTTGGAGGGTACATTAGTCGAAACTGCTACAATAAAGCGGGTTGCTTAAACATGCACCAATTCTACCTAAAGGCATGTGGAGAATGGAAATTTTACCAATTTCACCCTACAGTGATGCTTTGGTTTTCCTAGCTTATAATTTTGAGAAAGAGGATGGAGAAATAAAATTTATAGCTCCAATCACGCATGTAATTATTTGCCAAACTCATGTATTGAAAGTGCTAAAGAATTATGAACAAACACTCGAATACAATATTTATATGATATTCTTCACATGCTTAATAAGGGAATGTACAAAGACAAGAAGTACGTGTCGTCACATGGAAAATTGATGAGCTTGAAACCGATGCTCATTATATGTAGATGGTGTGGTTGTTTTTATGTGTTAATATATTTCCCTCGATAATTTTTGACCATAAAGTAGAAACATTGATTTGGTTGAATGTTATCTAGGGTATTGATTTGATCTAATTTGGGTTTGTATGGTTGTCTGGATTGTTGCAAGGTATTAAGGTTGTCAATTGCATAAGATTTGATTGTGATTTCTTAAAAGCAAAAATCTTCTCTAAGGGGTTCTTACAACAAAGTTGATTTCCATCTTGATCGAACAACTTTTATTTGCGCTTTGGACATAAAGTGGCTTGATTAGTTGTTGTAAGATGCATAGGTTTAACTTCAGTGGTAGTCTGAATTGGTAATTCTATTTAGTTTATTGTAATACACAATATCAAGCTCACCCCAACATTTCGTGTTGTAGTTTTGGAAGTTTACTCTCCTGGGGTTCTCTTATTATTGGCCTTATTTATTGTCGGCAACCAAGGAATGTCATGAAAATCCTTGCAAGGTTATCTTCATATTAGCATATGTAAGTCTAGATTTATTCTTATAACATTTTATTTCTATCATAATCTAAGATATCAAAAGGATTTAGAAAGTTGTAAAATTTTGTTGAGTAGACACTTTTGGTTTATGACTTCCATTAATCCGTTGTAGATGTTTGAGAGTTTCGGTTTCCATTGTTAATCATCTCCCTTAAATGTTGCAGCCGAATAAACAGCTGCAAGAGCATCGTAAAATTAAGAAAAAAATTTAAAATCATGCATTTGTGAGTTTTTTAGTACGGCGCTCTTTACAATCTAAACATCAAATTAT
>JAJJWW010012023.1:0-61187 GCA_023531295.1 Papaver armeniacum | reverse complement strand
ATTATAAAGGAAATGATTTATAAATATAAGGGTATTCTGGACCTTTAAAAATGAACGGCTTCCATTAAATATGTGTTTCAATCCAAAGAACGATATTGAATCTCCACATAGAAATCTGAACGGCTCACGTCTATTCCGTGTTTTTAAGTTAGTGATCCAACGGACCATAATGAAATTGAACACATAAATTTTTCTTAATCTTTTTGTCAAATTGTTAGGGTCCATTTGACAAAAAAGTGGCCATAAAAGGGACTCCCTCCCTGCGGGCCCTCCGGTCGGTCGGCCCAACTAGTATTTGTTAGTGAAAACTCATCTAGAAAATCATACAAACAAGAGTATCAAAATTTTCCTTATCTCCCTAAGTGTGACATTTGATGACAGAATCTTTAATGCAGCAACGGCGTAGTGAGATTATCATAGATTTACTGGAACTCCATAACAATACCCATGCCATATTCATTTTTATTTCTATAAGAGTAATAGTTAAGAGTGGGTGCCACTATCAGTTTATAGATTGTACTTAGTTGAGTCATGTAACTAACTTTACAGCTATGACAGCCTGTTATGTCAGAAGCTGTATAAATATCTTACAGACAACTCTTGTTTGTTTATCTGAAATAATACAATACAATAACTTTACTTTCTCTAGCTCTGATTATCTTAGATGGTATCATATTAGGTTAGTTTCTTCATAACATTGCAAAAACAAACCTCAAATTCAGATCCTGTTACATTTCACATTTGATCTTTGATCAAATCATTGCATAATACTTCACATATTTTTGTAGAATCTCATCTACTTTGATCAATTTCATTGTTTCTGTCAATATCTACAATTTCTTGAATTTCTTGATTTCACAATGCCTCCAAAAGCTTCAAATCGTACTTCGACTTCCGCTGGCAACAACAATGATGATTCTGATGATGGATCTGCACCAGATCGATACAGTTTTCGTCTTCCATTTACTAATATTGCAAACTTCATCTCTTTGAAGTTAGATCATACAAATTTTCTGCTATGGAAGGATCAATTTGAGTCGGTGCTAATCTCAGTTGACCTGTTTGAATATGTTGATGGTACAGTCCAAGAACCGCCTCGACAAATCATGGTGGATGGTGCTCAAGTTCAAAATCCGGCTTGGCTCTATTGGAGAAAGGTAGATCGGTTTGTCTCAAGCTGTTTGAAAGCTACATTCACACAATCAGTTTCAGGTGATGTTCTAGGTTTAACCACTTCTCATGACATATGGGAATATCTTGAAACAACTTTTACTACTCAATTTGCTGCTCGCAAATCTATGTTGTGAAATCAACTTCAGTGGATTCGTAGAGGAAATCGTTCTGTTGAGGAGTATTTACAACAAATTAAGACAATTACTGATAATCTTGCAGCTATTAATGAGAAAGTGAGTAATTCTGATATAATCATGCATATTCTCAATGGTATTGGTCGTGATTATAATAATTTTGTTATATCTGCTCAAAATCGTGAGGTTCCTTTTACTTTTGCTGAAATTAAGGCTAGACTGATCAATCATCAACAGTGGTTAAAATACCAAGATTCAGAAATGAATGCTATGTTTGATTCTCAGAATGCCTCTGCAATGTATAGTAAGAACACCAATTCTGGTGGTGGAAATGGGAAGAAGAGTAATACTAATAACAAGAATAGGAGCAATTTCAAGAACAATGTTTATTCTTCTGGTTCTGGATCTGGTAGTGGTGGTAGTAGTTCTTCTGGGAATGTTGGTGGTTATTCTGGTAGAAGTTCTGGTGGTAGTTCTTCTACAAATGTTAGTTGTACTTCTTCAGGAAATTCAAGGAATAATTCAGGTTCTTTTGATTGGTCTACTGTTGAGTGTCAAATATGCAGGAGGACTGGACATTCTGCAAGCAGATGTTATTACAGATATCAACCTGACAGAAATTCAATTAGTTTTGTGCAAAGAGCTTTTGCAGGTATTGAGTTGAGTCCTGTAACTGAAGATGTTAATGCATTACCAGCTACTACTCAGTGGATTTCAGATTTTGGTGCTACAAATCACATGACTAGTGATGATACTCTCTTATCCAATCCTGCTCCATACACTGGTTCTTCAAATGTCATGATTGGCAATGGTGAGTTGTTACCTATTTCTAAAGTTGGTGATGTTACTTTGTCAGTTCCAAGTAAGACTTTTAAGTTACAGCAGGTGTTACATATCCCTACTTTAAAAGCTAATTTGCTTTCCATTGCTAAATTTACAAAGGATAACAATTGCTTTTTTGAACTACATGCTTGGGGATATCTGATTAAGGATGTTGTTACAAAACAGGTACTAGCTAGAGGCTCTATTTCCAACAATCTGTATCCTATTAGCTCTTTTCATCATCCTTCATCAGCTTCATGTTTTCATGCTTCCATCACTGCTCCTACACCTCTATGGCACAACAGACTTGTCCACCCTGCTGCTGCCATTCTACACAAGCTCCATTCTGTTGAGTCAATAAAGCTTTCTGGTATTAAATCTTTAGAGTCTATCTGTAATTCTTGTCAGTTAGGCAAGAGCAAAAAATTGCCTTTTACTTTGTCTTCTAGAATTACTACTGCTCCTTTAGAGCTTGTTCATTGTGATGTATGGGGTACATCCCCTGAAGTGTCTTTGTTAGGATTCAAGTATTATATTGTCTTCATAGATGACTTTAGCAGATATCATTGGATTTATCCATTGAAAGCTAAGTCTGATGCTCTTGTATCTTTTCAACACTTCAAACAAATAAATGAGAATCTTTTGGCTACCAAAATTGTGTCTTTTCAATGTGACAATGCTTATGAACTGACTAAAGGTCCTTTTAAACAATTTTTGGATTCTTCTGGCATTACTCTAAGATTGTCTTGTCCACATACCTCTCAGCAGAATGGTTTAGCTGAGAGGAAACACAGGCATATTACAGAAGTAGGTCTTACTTTGCTTTTTCAAGCTCATTTACCCAAAAAGTTTTGGTATGATGCCTTTCACACAGCCACTTTTCTTATCAACAGATTACCTACTAAACTTTTGAATTTTCAATCTCCATTTGAAATTCTGTTTCATAAGCCTCCTGATTTTACTTTTCTTAAAGTCTTTGGTTCAGCCTGTTATCCATATTTAGGAGCTTATAGAAAAGACAAGTTATCTCCTAAGTCTTCATTGTGTACTTTCATTGGTTATATCTCCCTTCATAGAGGCTACAGATGTTATGAAATGTCTTCAGGTAAGATTTATACCTCTAGACATGTTATTTTTGATGAGTGTTTGTTTCCTTTCTCCACATCTTCTCATTCTTTTATTTCTTCTCCATCTGCATTATTTCCTTCTACTTCAGATGAACAATTCAGTTCTCCTGCCCAAAACATGATCTCTACTTCACATGTTTCTCCTCCTGTTACCAGATCTCAATCTGGTATTAGAAAGCCAAAGCTACTACCTGATTTTGTAACTAACAATGTTGTTAAGCATCCTGTTCCTGCAGCCTTCAGCTGTTTGCTTCAAATTACAGAACCCAAGACTTTTAAACAGGCTATGAAGATTCCTCAGTGGGTATGTTCAATGAAAAAAGAAAATCAAGCTTTACAAGATGCTGATACTTGGGATCTAGTGAAATATCATAAAGGCATGAATGTTATGGGTTGTAAGTGGGTATATAAGCTCAAGTTAAAAGCTGATGGAACTATTGAGAGATGTAAAAGTAGGTTAGTGGCAAAAGGTTACAATCAGTTGGATGGAATTGATTATACAGATACTTACATTCCTGTTGTTAAAGCACCTACTATTAGAGCCATTTTGACAATTGCAGCATCTAAGGGTTGGAAAATTCAGCAATTGGATGTATCCAATGCATTTTTACATGGCAAGTTAAATGAATGTGTGTTTATGGAACAACCATCGGGATTTCAAGTTGCAGGCAAAGAAGATCATGTATGTCACTTAAAAAAATCCTTGTATGGACTGAAACAAGCACCCAGAGCTTGGTTTCAAAGATTCAATGGCTTTCTTGTTCAGTATGGTTTTCTTCGGTCAAAGTGTGATCATTCTCTATTTCTCTACAAGAATGAACAGGGGGTAATGTATTTACTTCTATATGTTGATGATATAATCTTGACTGGCAGCTCAGGTACTTTGCTTACTTATCTTATTGCAGCTTTGAGTAAAGAATTTAAGATGAAACATTTAGGTCCTCTGCATTATTTTTTAGGCATTGAGGTTGACAGAAACTATAATACTAAGTCTATGTTGCTTACTCAAAAGAAGTACTGTATGGAATTATTGGTAAAAGCTGATATGGTTGACTGCAAACCTTGTAGCACTCCAGTTGCTAAGGGTCCAAGATGTTCTGTGTTTGATGGTGACCTTTTACAAGATCCTCTTCACTATAGAAGTCTAGTAGGGGGTTTGCAGTACCTTACTATGACTAGACCTGACATAGCTTATGCTGTTAGCTATGTTTCTCAATTCATGCACCAACCAACCACTACTCATCTGCAATTAGTCAAAAGAATATTGAGATTTCTTAAAGGCAGCTTAGGTTCTGGTATTGTTCTAGGTTCTTCAGATACTTCTATCATCACTTTGCATATTCTCGATTGATTGGGTGGCTGTCCAGATTCAAGAAGGAGTACTTCTGGATATGCTATCTTCTTAGGTTCTTCTCTTATCTCTTGGACTTCTAAGAAGCAACCTACAGTATCCAGATCTTCAGCTGAGGCTGAATACAAATCTCTTGCTAATACTTCTTCTGAGATGCTTTGTTTGTCTTACTTACTCAAGGAGTTAGGTATTGCTGCTTCTCTGCCTTTTACTCTTTATTGTGATAATCTTAGTGCTAGTAGTCTAGCATGTAATCCTGTTTTTCATGCTAGAACTAAGCACATTGAAATAGATTATCATTTCATTAGAGATTTAGTTCAGTGTAGATTTCTTGTTATCAGATTTGTTCCTTCTCTTCTTCAGCTTGCTGATGTCTTTACAAAGGGGCTGGCACCTGATTTATTTGCCACTCTTGTGTCCAAGCTTATGTATTTTACTCATACTAAGCTTGAGGGGGAGTATAAGAGTAATAGTTAAGAGTGGGTGCCCCTATCAGTTTATAGATTGTACTTAGTTGAGTCCTGTAACTAACTTTACAATATCAACTGGATTTGGTCTATGACAGAGACTATTATGTCGGAAGTAATTTAGGATGTCGGGAGGTGCTATAAATATCTTAATTTCTCTGCTTGAGTCGGACAACTCTTGTTTGTTTATGTGTTTGATAAAAAAAAAAATGGTTGATCTCACAGAAATAATACAATACAATAACTTTACTTTCTCTAGCTCTGATTATCTTAGAATTTCTTTTTGAAGGACCATGCCATATTCATGGAAACCCATGAATGAGAGTTTTAAATATATGAGTGAAGACAAGCATGGTGAATTTCAGATGTTGAGTACACAAAGACATGAGATTTAAATGATGTTTCATACTACGCGAATACTTTGGGATAAATTGCAAGTGGCGAAAGAAGTGTTAAACAGTACATGAAGAGATAAATTTTAAGAATGTGCATCAGTACATGCGGAGCTGTAATGAAATCAAGAGGCAAGACTATGTTAAAGAACTACATTACCGAATCCGTATTAATCAGAAAACAGCTAGAAGAACCCAAGCATTAAATTGGACTCATATGAAGATTGTTCAATTGTGCTTGCAGCGTGTAACCACCAAATTTGACAAAATACTATCTAGGTCCAGCACTCCAGCCACAAATTTTGTATAAAGCGCCATTGCAAGTACAAACAGAAATGCGGGTACTTCTGTTCAGAAAAACCATGGCCCTGGAAAGGCTTTTTGTAACGCTTTTAAGCTTTAAATTGGAGCTCAAGTTTTGTTACACCATAGAGTCACACGACTTGCATAGAGTTCCAAACGATCAGTTAATCATGTTTTTGTGTTACGAAAAACGTTTTGATATCCTGTTGTGATAATTACCATAGTTAATCTTGACGGGATGGCAGGCTGGCAAAGTCATCAAAGTATTGCTTTAGGCCTCACAACCAAGGCCTAAAGCAATACTGATCTTTCCAGCCATAGGAAAAAGCGATTCTCAAGGAGTCTATTTTGCAAAATCCTCAAACGAACTTCTAAATTATCTCGGTTAACACCCGGATCACAGAGCAGCATTGATGGTCCCATTTATGTGCCAAAATGGTCAAGAACATTGTTCGGTAAGTGTGGACTTGCGCTAATACATGAATCCCTTAATAATAACCTCCAACCAAAAGATATGAATAATACGCAGTCTTTCTGAATGAAATTAAGACAATTAGGCAGAAATTACATCATTAACGTATTGTTAAAACCTAAAAAAGTTTAAAAGAAAAAAAAGAATGATATTATTAGGTTGAGGGTAAGTAACTCCACATACATAGGCAATTCTCTCTTCCCATTTGTATTCCCCCCTAAAAAAACCCAGGGTTATACAAATGGATGGATCAAGCTAGAGGAGATTTGTGTGCATATCATGATTACGCGAGCAATTGTTCGTCAACCAGTTACAACAGGTACAGGCCAGCTGGGGGCTTTCGAGTTGAAGATCCTATTATTAGTTAGTATTTGTTGAGAGGATGTTAAGAAGGGAGACTCTTGTTTTGATCAACTGTCTAAAAACCAACTCTAGTCCCTCCTCCAGGCTTTGGATACTTGTTTCCAGCGTTTCTAAAGGCTTTTGTGCGACGCCATCCCCTCCCTTGATAATTTGTTGTACGTCCTGATCCTTTGCTGTCGCTAAGCGAGTAAGGAGTCTGCTGTTCTGCTTGATCATCAATTTGGAAACCAATGACCAGCCACTACAACTAGTCTTTGGCACAGCACATTTGTACCTAGACAATAGAGACTCGTATAAGGTAACTGTGACGTCCCCTACTTGTTTTAGCACGTTCACAACAGCAACATAATCTTGTTGTTGCTTCTCTAACAAGAGAGATGAGGATGATGAAGATGAGAAACCATGTTTCTTTCCAGTCGCTCTCTTCAATTCTCCGAGACACTTTTGAACCTCCTTGTTAGCCTTCTTTCTGGACGACATGTAATATTCAACTATCTTTTTCCCTGTCAAATCTATCTCTCCTTCAGGTGACGATCTTCTTCTGCGAAGAGCTGATCGAGTTTCTTGCGCAGCTTCTTTGATCCGAGACAAAACATCCTTTGTAGTACAACTCACATCCAACAGTCGAAGAGAATCATCCAACACCTCGTCGACCAATTTATCATGACACTGCTTCACCAGGATTTGTTGGGTATGTGGTAACTTGAGCAAATCCTCAACACTGTCGTATAAATCTTTAAGACCAAACAAACCATCTCGTAACATCTCCGTTGTATAATGATCGAGGCTTTTGTTTTCGGTCAGTTCTACTCTGATTTTGTTCAACTGTTCTTCAACTCTTGCTGTAAGAGGATGATGAAATGTCGATGGCAAACTTGTCGATCGAATGTGGTAATGATATTTTGCCATGGCTAATTAACTAGGAATGAAAAGATTCAGAGAATGTGAAAATTTTCTAATGAAAATGAATGCGATGAATAAACTGAAGACTTCTAGTTGGGGAGATCTTAATTTATACTTCATCAAGTTAAGGTTCTTTATGAGCAATAATCTAACAATAAGATAGAGTTAGTTAATGAGAAGAAGACAAAGAAATCCAAGAATGTGGGTTATGCAATCTAGAAGTGGAAATGATTGACACTTTTCATCTAACTTTTGCGGGGGTATGAGATTAGAAATCCAATGTATTTAGTCCCAACATTCAAAACGTAAACAAGAACGAAAGAGATATATGAATAATATCTAGCAAAGTAGTTAAGTGAAATCTAATTAGGTTCAAGTGAAAGGCGGTGTTGATCAAATTCATTGTACGTGTATGCATATACTACTGGCATTGTCGTCAAATAAGTACGATCAACGTCTGTCAATAATTAGTACTTAGTGGGATATGTTGTACGAATACGTTAAGCTCTACAAAATCTATTATCCATATATTTTTGGGTTTAATAGTCGCCATTTCATAAACAAGCCACATATTATATGGTTATGTCAAGGATGGGGAAACAGTTTAGGGTGGCCAGTTTAAAAAACGTGAAGTAGTATATGCATTTCTATGTATACATGCGGATATGGAATGAATTTCGTAGCACCTTCTCTGCTTGCTATATCATGATAGTTTGAGTGCCCAAATTAAAATCATCTCAGCCTGCAGCAGGCTTGCATTAATATGTGCTCAAAATTAATAGGGGTTTGTCAATTGAGATTTATAAAATCGAAAGAATTATAGAGATTTTTGAAATCTCTTGTTAGTCAATGGAGAGTCTTTCAAAATCTCAAGCAATCTCTGTAATTGGATCGTGACTTTCTTACAGGGGGTTAGTCAATTGAGATTTATGGAGAAATTGAAAGAATGTTAGAGCCTTTTGAAATCTCTTGTTAATCAATAGAGAGTCTTTCAAAATCTCAAGCAATCTCAGTTATTGGATCGTGACTTTCTTAAAATCTACAAAATTCTCTATTATTGGATTTAAAATTTGAAATCAATGATTTTTGGTTTTGAGAGACCTGTAAAGACTTTTATTACAAAATATACCATAAAAGGCTAAAACAAAATCTCTCCAAAATATGCAATATTTTGGAACATGCAATTGGATATGCTAATATAACAAAATAGGGATTCAAATAGTAATTTGCAGGTACGCCATATCCATATATTTTATGTAATTCCTAATTTAGCCCTCATTGATTATCCTTAGTAGTTAATTATGTTTAGTTAAGTTATAGATTAGTTTGATAATGATTAATATAAATCATTATCATTGAATTTGTCGGTGCAACAACGTTAAATCAAGGTATTTATGATCATGAAGGTTTAGATGAAGAACTAACCCAGGAATGTAACCAAGTTGAACATACAAGTGCTCCAAATACTCATGTATATGTATTAATGTATTGAAATTTGTTGTTTTTAATTGAATTCGCCATTGTTACGCCTGAAAAATTAAGTGTCGGCATGGTAGAAGTATGAATACCATGCCGACAGGGATCAAATCGGCATGATGTTCATACTTTCACCATGCCGATACACAATATCCCCAAATTTTAAAATTGTAGCCGGCATTTTATATATAAAAAGTGCTCCTTAAGTACACCGCCGGCACATAATGTTCATTATCGAGCATGCCGGTAGTGGTGACGGCATGGTACATTACTTAACTTTCTATGCTGGCACATGATGCAAATTTCCCAGAAACTTGAGTTTTTTTACACTTGGCTATCGGCATTGATAGATTTCTATCGAGCATGATGGCAATTAATAATTTCGGCATGGTATTCATACTAAAAGCAATGCCGGCATAGTAAAACGGTATGATGTTCATACTAAAACTATGTCGAAATTAAATGAAACTGAAAATTTTCAGTTACGATTTTTTATTCTAAACTAAACGATTTATTTTAAAACAAATCGGTGATTAGGTTTCTTTCAAGGAGGCATGTTTATATGATAGATTAATCGTCGAAGAAATTTTTTGAAGCAACAATGAAACCGTGTTGAAATCGATGATGGAGAAAATAAAAACCAAAGAGAGGAGCCGGCAGAGAAGGTGAAGAGAAGTTGAAAGGGAATGGGGGTATGAGAAGAATAGATTTAGGTTATTAGATTTAGCTTTTATTTGTTCTAAAGGGTAGCTTAGTACTTTCGTCCATAAAAAACACCCCTTAGCATGATTTTAAGGATGAGAATAATATTTCATATCCCTAATTATTTTGCATATCTCCCAATTGAGAGACTTTTTTGAGAGACTTTTTTCTTTCTTTTTTCCTTAAGGATTAAATATCAAAAACTTTAAAAATAAAATAAAAAATAACACCACATTAAAAAATTGAAAAAAATGGTATCTTCTGAAACCAAATAAGTTAAGTAGAGATTCAAATCCATTATGTTCGTCTCATTTTGATTTTTTTTCTTGGCAAAATGGTTACAATTTTTGTTATCCATGCATGGACTAATACATTTCCATTGAATTATTCATATATTCATTGTTTAAAAGAAAATATACTACTTGTTTTACATGTGTAAGGTGAAATTCATACATGTTTTGTTGTCTCTATGAATCACCATAATTCATAGAAAATCATTCAAAGAATCTCACAAAATCTATAAACTCACAGAGAGTCACCCAAAATCTTTTTCATAAAAAGTCTCTCAATGTCCTTACTAATCCCAATTGACTAATCTCATATAACGAAAGTTTCACCAGATAATAATTTCTTGTAGAGATGGATGGCGAAGTCATTTGGTTGGTGATGAATTTACGATATGGGAAGAACGAAATTTATATTTTTAAAGGCGGTGAAACTCTAATAAAGAAAGTTATATTTTAAAATTTTTTGTCTGTTTTGCACCAAACCCGGCAAACAAAATTCTAAGAGATTCAAAGGGAAAAATGAAAAAGTAATAGTAACTCTTTTGCAGAAACAGAGAGAGTATATAACTACGATAAAAACTTATGATCCCAAAATCCGTTTAGTCGTGCTCTTATCTTTTTCTTAATTTAACTAGTAAGAAACTACGTGCGGTTATGTCATACCCTAAACTACGTATATATGATCCTAAAAATTAGTGTGTTAAATTTCTTGTTGGGTTTTGTCCATTCAAGGTTTGCAAGTGATGCATTGGTTGGTTTCTTTGTTAATATGTTGTAGCGCATTTTGCGAAATGGTTTGTAGTAGGCTTTTAATTTTTCGATCATATCTGGCGGATACCATTGTGCTTCACTCTGGTTTTTGATGTAGTTGACTAGGTTTTGTAAGTCTGGTTCTACTTATACTTGCACCTTGTTCTTGTCGTTCGAAGTGTCACGAACATGGCTTGGATTTCTGCTGCTAACGTCGTTGTTATCCCTAGAAATTGTGTCATTGATACAACCATATAGATAACGATTTCCTGCAAATGAAACCGCCACCTGCGTGATCCGGATGTTCTCTGGATGTTCCTTCAATGTTGATTTTTATTCAATCTTCAGTTGGTGGAGTCCATTCTACTGAGATAATTTTGGTGTGTCGGTGGTTGTTTGACTGACTTGGTAACGATGTCATATCAGGTAGATGTAGGGCACACTCGAATTGTCCCCAAGCGTATACATGTTCAAGCTGTATAGCCACGAAACTGACGTTTTTTGGTATCAGTTTTCTCCTCCTATACCAATTCATTCTGGGATATCTAAGAAGACCACAACATATAGCAGATATATCCAAGGAGACCACAACATAAAGAAGAATAAAGTGGTGATTGTGGCGGGTGAGTTAGTAATTAGGAGTTGATGGATGACAGTAGCAGGGTTCATAGGTGGTCTATCATTCTCCTAAATTTTGGATCTCTTGCATGTCAATAAAGGAGATTCCAAGCTGACACAGTACTGATTGACATTTTAATAGGATATGTTCATCCTTTATGGTTATAGATTACATAAGGAGAAAAGGCTTAAAGGGGTTAGACTGATTATTAAGGATAAAGGTAAGAAGTTCTTCATTTAATGTTTACCACAAGAAAAGCTGTACTTTTGGCGGACAAGGTTATTGACATTTGGCATAGATGATGAAAGTAAAGTTTTCTTACAGAAGAAATCATAGTGAAAATGAAATAAAATGATTAAAAGAAATTAAAGATAAGATTACAGGACTCGATGATGAAAAGACTTATAAAGATAAACACACATGTGAAGGGAATGTGTGCAAATACGCTTAACCTGCACTCTTCTTTGTTATCCTGCACTGCAACTCTTTGACCTTGCCAGTTATGCTATCTGTATCATTACCCCAGCATCTCTATGCAGAAGGTGGGAGCAGTTATAACCTGAAGCTTGTCTCGAAGAAAAAGCAAGCGTGGACCATGTAATGCCTTTGTAAAAATCCCGTCTATCTATTCAAGAGTAGAAACATAGAAGACATCCAAAGCTTTTGACTGCACCAACTCATGCACAAAGTGGTAGTCAATATGAACATGTTTCATCTTGGAATGTTTCACAGGATTGGAAGAAAGGGAAATAAAAGTAATGTTATCACAACCCAATCTAGGAACAGAAGGCAATAGAAAAAGCAGATCTATAACATACCGAAATCAGTTGTACTGTGAGCAAGAGTTCTGTACTCCACCTCTGTAGAGAATCTAGCAACAATGGCTTTCTTCTTAGATGACCATGATAGTAATGGATTAGACCGAAGGAATATGTAGTAACCACTGATAGACTTCCTATCATCCACATTACCAACCCAGTCAACATTCGAGAATCCCAATAAGAATGAATAACCCTTTTGAAAAAGAAGTCCAAACTGTAAAGTACCCTTGATGTATCATAAGATTCTCTTGGCAACAATCATGTGACTTGTTCTAGGATGCTGCATGAATTGACAAACCACATTGACAGCAAACGAGATATCAGGTCGAGTCCATGTAAGATAATGTAAAACACATACCAAGGACCTAAATTTTGTTGGATTATTAAGTAATTCACCATCTGATTTTCTCTACTTAACACCGGCGTCCATAGGAGTATTACAAGGATTCACACCTACCATTCTAGTCTTTTTCAGAAGATCAAGAGTATACTTCTGTTGAGAAAAAAATAAAGAACTAGGATCTTTGTGAACTGCTAAACCAAGAAAATAATGAATGGGACCAAGATCCTTAATGGGAAACTGTTTTTGAAGTTGAACAATAAATGATGAAACTTCAGCAGAGTTGTTACCTGTAAGCAAAATGCCATCCACATAGACTAAGACAACAGTAATCTTTTTACCAAGTCGATGAACAAACAAAGAAGAATCAGCTGTAGAAGTAACAAATCCAAGAGATAAGAGAGTTGCAGATAATTTGTCATCCCATGCCCTTGGGGCTTGCTTAAGACCATAGATAGACTTGCGCGACAAACATACATGATTAGGCTTTTCAGGATATACAAATCCAGGAGGTTGCACCATATATACCTCTTCCTTCAAATCCCCGTGTAAGAATTCATTACTTACATCCAGTTAGTGTATAACCCATTGGAACAACACTGCCAGTGAAATAACAATTCTATTGGTGGCAGACTTGGCCACAAGGCTAAAAGTCTCACCAAATTCAAGACTAAGTTGTTGATGAAACCCCTTTGCAACAAGCCTATACTTATGTTTATCCAAAGTCCCATCTGCATTCATTTTAATCCTAAAAACCCATATATATTCTACCAAGTTAATGCCAGGTTTGGATTCAACTAAACTCCATGTACCAGCATCCTTAAGAGTTGTGTATTCTTTAACTAAAAAAACTCTCCACTTGGGATTTGCATTGGCCTGAGTAAAGTAAGTAGGAACTGAGGGAATGACATTACAAACCAATGCAGTTGGTAAAGAATGTTTGGTATCCAGATACATTTTGGGTTTAAAAATTCCACTTTAGCTGTAGTTGTCATATTGTGGGCATTGTGAAGGAATGTAGGTTGTGGATGTGGAGGATAAGTAGGTGGAGTAGGTGAAGCAGCTGGTACAAGATATGTAGGAGGTGTAGTAGGTATGGGAGATACATATTAAATGGGTAAACAAGATATCATCACAGACAAGTGAAGAAAGACAAGAATGTACAAATGAGTTGGTAAGAGATTTATAAGGAAAAAAATTCTCATTAAAGAAAACATGTCTGGATATGTAAGTTATACCAGTCAATGGTTCAATACATTTATACCCAGAAACAAGCTATAACCAACAATTGCATAATGTTTACTTCTTGGTTGAAGTTTGGGAGAAGTGTAAGGTTTAAGCCATGGAAAGCATGCACATCCAAAAACCTTTAAGAAGTCATAGTCTGGTGGTTTATGAAAAAAAACTTCAAATGGAGATATGTATTGAATTGATCTGGTAGGTAATCTGTTAGTCAAGTAATTGGCAGTGTGGAAGGCCTCAACCCAAAATATGTCAGGTAAACCAGATTAAATTAGTAGCGTTCTACCTACATCTTAGAAATATGAATATGCTTAACCTCAGCATCTCTATTCTGCTCTGGAGTGTGAGGACAAGAAAATTCACCCCATCTGTTCTAATAGTTTTCACTCTAAGAGATAGATTTTTTTTTTTTTTATAATTTGAGCGACAAAGCTAACAAATGTTGCAAAAAAATCAAATTTATGTATCAAAGGAAAAATCCAGCAGTATTTAGTACATTCATCAACCACATTTTCATAATAGAAAGAACCAAAAATAGATTTAATAGAACATGGACCCCATAAATCCATATGCAGTAGTTCAAGTGATTGTGAAGCAAAAGAGTGAGATAATTGAAAAGGTAGTTCGTGCCTTCTACCAAGCTTACAATCATTACAAAATAAAGGGGAAGTACTAGATAACTTTAGAATCTTCAGCACTTGGCATAACTTTTGTTGTGTTCGAAAAGAGGGATGTCCAAATCTCTTGTGAAGTAGTTCACCAGAAGTGAGAATACTGGAAAAGGATTTGTGTGATGTCCTAGCTGGATTGGTTGTGGTGGAGTTGAAGTGGATGGGTAGAGGCCATTCTTATGTGTCCCTTGGAAAAGAATCTTCCCTGTGGTGAGATCCTTTACACATAACCCATAAGAGTCAAAAGATATTGAGCATTGGTTATCATGAGTAAACTTATGAACTAATAGTAGGTTATGAGAAGCTTTTGGAACTAATAAAATATACTTAAGATGAAATGAATGATCATTAAAAAATTTACTAGAGCTACCAGAATGTGTAATATGCATACCTTCACCATTTGCAGTAATAATGACATCTGAACCATCATAAGGATAAGTGTTTGTGATGGAAGCTGAATCGGAAGTAATATGGTTTGTAGATCCACTATCAGCATACCAAGAGTCCTCATCAAAAAACATCAACAACATCCAGCATAGCATGTAAATTAGGTGGTGGGGCTCTGCCTTGATAAGAAAAATTTAATCTATGCCTACACTCATAAGCTTCATGACCACCATTTCTACAAATCTAACAAACCACTGGATTAACATGTCAATGACCACAATAAGTTATTTAAAATAGATTAGGATTAGGAAATCTACCACCAGGAGTACCACCTTTACCTCAAAAACCACCTCTATGAAAACCAGGAGTTGGTGAATAGCCACCAGATGGTTGAGCATTGTTTGGATGGTAAAATATTTTCACCTCCAAACACGAATCTGATGATGATGTTGATATTGATTGAACTGCTTCCTTTCTCTTTCACGTGAACAGTGTTGGGGGTGCCTGCAAAAACCCTCCGATGCTTAAGTTAGCTAGAGTTTTTCACGGAAGTTTTAGTAGGGGAGATTGCATACCTGTTAGGGTTGTGAACCCTTGTATTTATAAGTTGCGAATTAGGGTCTTACTCTAATTTCGAGGTAAGTATGAATCGTCTTCACTTGCCTTGCATGCCTCCTGGCATTAATCTGCCCTGCATGCCTCCCTGTATTAATTTTCCCTGCATGCCTCCTGGAAATGAACTGGTCAACAAACCTTCTAGACATTTCCAAAATCTTCCTATGGGTTATGGAATTAGCTAAGCAAAAGGATATAAAAGACCCCAAGAGTTGGTACACACTAGTGGAAAATACAATAAAAAAGTCTACCAGAAAAACTCTTAAAACCTCTAAAAAGGACTGTTTCTGGGAGCCCTAACATTGTAGTCTTATTACTCAAAATGACTGCTTATGAGATTCTTTAAATTTTTCAAATTAATACTATCTTCAACAGTCTATCAAGAAATACTGCTAGGAGCAGTCATATTGCTGGATCATATTTTATAAAAAAATAATGAAATTGATGCAGCTGAATCCATAACTGATTCAATTGAACCTTTAACTAGAAAATAAAATAAAATAATAGAAACGAACAAGAAACAAAAACTGAATGAAATTCAATCAATTTACATTCGAATGTTCTTATAAAAACTGAATGAAATTCAATCAATTACATTCAAATGTGCTGAAGTTATATGTACAACACACTGATGATATCTAATTTCAGTTGACACTTGGGTTCATAATAACCAAAAATTTATAAACAAAACTTGACCTCACACCAATACCAGTTCTAAGCTTTCTTAAAGATAATGGAAACCCAACAAAATGATGAATTATCTGATGATGAACTGTGCCTCAAAACATACCTGCAGAAAAAATAAGCTTAGGCACTAATTAGTGATTTAGTTTCAACACGATAAGTATGGACCATTCGAAGATGATATAGAAGAATGCAGACAAGTATAGGCTATATTTTTAATTGTCACGATGATATTTAACTTTACAGTTGCAACGGAACACGAATGTTTGTTACGATCAACTAGGATTATTTAGTACTAAACTTGTAACACAATTTTAGCATACAAAATGCAAGGGAACACACATATCTGCCATCAACAGGAATGCAAATATTTGGAAGGGCTTTCTGAACCTACCTACAAAATTAAAGTAGCCCATTCTGTAACATGCTTTGAAATCAAAGGAATCCATTTTCAACGAGAATCTAGTCAAATACAAAATTCTTCCTTAAATAACAAGTAGAAATCAACAAAATCTCACCTTCTTCCTCTTCTTTAATGAAGATGCTCTACCACCATCAATCCATCATCAACATCATAAAAGATTAAAGTATAAAGATAAAGAAAATAAATAATCTAACCAAACATGTGTTAATTATAAATTCCTGCTATAGATGATAAAAAGGCAGTGGAGGCCATTATCACCCTCAAACCGATTTTGTAATAATCAGGACATCAGCTAGTACTCTATACGTGTCAAGAAACTTCCTTATGTAAAAAATAAAGTACCTTAGAAGCACAAGTGCTGCTAGGAATGATGATGAATGAAGCATCCCTTCCACCTCTCAAGTCCTTGCTCGATGTACCGTCAACAGTCTTCTGTGTTGCTGAAACACATGATTGAGTAAACATAAGCTACAACTACATAACTCTTAAAATAAATTCAATTAAAAAAGTGACAGACATTTAGACTAACTAGTCATTGCCTGGACAGTGACTCAACATTGTATTCATCTCCAGTCTCAGCCAATGGGATTTCCTCAAGGTTTCTACAACCAAAAACTGCAACTTGCTTCCATTTTAGAGGAGGGTGTTGTTGTCCTCAACCTTGAGTTCGTGGTGCTTCCATTGACCGTGGACAGAGCCTTACTTAAACATGTATGTCTGCGATTACTGAAAAAAATATACCAACCATCATTAAAAAAATCATGTTATAAATCATCTCATAACCAATGGCTTCCCAACTAAAGCTTGAGACTATGCGTCAATGCCATAAACAATATAAATCTCATTTCCAATAGTGTCTTCTGCATATGCCACCAACTTATTATTCGGACTGACCTGTAAAAAACATAACAAACAAAGCAATCAACAAGCGACATCAACTAAAAGAAGATAGATAAACCATAATACATTATCAAAAACAGAATGCAAAACCACCTAATAGGTACATACTCTGAAAGCTCCAATCCTATAATAATCATGTTCCTTGGCCTTGACATTTTCATCCAGGATACCATGCACCACAAGAAACAGATAAAGATTCAGAAATTATATTTAAAAAGTCCATCTAGCATTTTGCAAGACTATTACAGTTGATACAGAATAGATAAAAACCAAAACCAAAGAGCATAAGATTGCAGCTACACTACCTTTGCCCAGCTATGCTCAGGCCACTTGGTATATGCAAACTTTCCGAATTCCTTAGTTACAAATCCAATTACATTATGTGAAAGAACCTTTTCCATTAGACTTATAATCCTTAAACATAAAACAAATTCAGTAAGAAACAAACTAAACACCATCTATTAAAATAATTCAAACACCATTCGCACCATGCTATCAAGACATATATCATATCCAATTACTCAATATGAGACCAGAACCACAAAACACTTTAAATCCTAACAGAATAGACTATGCAGAAATTTCTAGTTACCATCAAACACAGAAAAAATCAGTTGAGAAATTAGTACTTACATAAACTACCCTTCTTATCCTCAAGAGAAAACCCTGCAAACATCAAACACCAAAAAATCCACCATCAAGATTCATATTAAACCCTATTTTATAGAACTAACTTAAAGGGCTAAAACCACATACATTTTATCAAACACGCAATCAAAAGAAAAAATTAAGAAATTCGACAACTAAAAATATCTCTAAAACTGAAAATCCGAACCCCAAAATTCTAAGTTGCATTTACTGTCCATTACAACACCTGAATCACCAGAAATAAAAACACAAAAATATTTTTAGCAGAAAAATCCACATAAAGATTAGATCTGAAACAAAGCATAAGATGTTTATATAAAACACATAAAAGAAAAAACTGTCAGCGAAAGCTGGATTTTCTCCTAGCCAGATTGATGTTCAAATTGCGGCAACTTTAGGAAACCTGAAACAACAACATCAACTAATCAAAAAAATCAAAATTGAAGAAAAAAGTAGAAAATAACTGAACTTTTAGGTAAAATCTCTGCAGTATCTTTCACCTCATAAAGCATAGAATTGGCATCATACATATCTTCTCTTTAATCTGCAAAACATTAAACCTCGCCTTTCATCACTTGTTTAAGATGACCTTGAATGGATATGGTGAAGTGAAGGACTATTAGGGTTTTGAAATTGGGAAATTTTGGGTTTTTTAAGAGATGGTGAGAAGATTAAGTAAGGGGTTTTGCTTAATGATAATGAATATAGTTAAAAAGATTTGGGTTTTTCGTTTTGAATTGAGAAAGAAACTGTTATCTTTGGATTTGTTAGATTTGGGCTTTCTGGAGGAGATAAAAATATGGAGAAAGGGGTTGGGTTCAGGAGACATGGAAGGGAAATCACTTGATATTTTTCGGATTTTCCATTGAAGAACAGGGGGTTTCTGGAAGGAGGGGCTTTTCGGATTTGTTTCATAGAGGAGACGAAGATGGAGAAGTAGAAAGAGAAAAAAAAAATAGCAAGAGAAATGAAAAAGCATTGAAAGAAGATGCAGAACGAAAAAAGAGGGACCACATAAACTAGTTTCTCCCACTGACTTAATAAGAGTACACACTTTTTAAGAAAATAAAAATTAGAATACACGTGGAAAGTTTCATGTTCCCAAAATTAACCCCAAATATTAAGACTTCCACGGGTGCCCTGTTTCTTTTTATCACAAAAATGACTACTTCGGGAAGCCAGTTCCATAGAGATTGCCTCCGGAAGTCGTTTTTATAATGCCCTATCAGACTTAAAATATTCATTTTCCACTAGTGACAATTGGCTAAGCCCACGTAGTGGGGCGGAAATATCCACAGACCAAATAATCAGGGTTGAAACATCCAGCAGCGTTGGCTTGGCTCGGCTGGCGAGTTGGCTCGGCTGAACTGACTTGGCTTGGCTCAGCTAGGGTGAAAATATCCTGCAGAACAAATGAATGAGGTGTACAAATCCTGAGATTATGTAAATATGCTAAATCGCGATGCACTGGATCTCTGCCAACTGGCCGGAAGGAGGTGGCCGCCGGCAACCTGCTGCTGCAACCGTCGCCGGAGAAGGTGACTGCTACGTCATGGTGACGCAACTTGATGATGTCATGTTGACGCTATAGATGGTGATCCTAACGGCGTCATAACGTTGTTACGTATAATGAACCTGATTCGCTGCTTGTTAACGACGTTAAACGGTAACGGTATATGCCGACGGAATATTCTCTTCTTGACAGAGTACGCTGACGTCATCACAGTGTGCTGACTCATGCTGACGTCACCACATACTGGATCGCTGACTGTACTTTTCTGTCAACGTGTCGCACTCTGATTGGCCCACTCCGCTGACGTGGCAATGATGACGTGGAAGTGATGACGTGGCACCTTTTTGACTTGGATCTTTGTACATGGGCTTCTATGTATTGTGCTTGTGAGGCCTAGTTAGCAATACTTGGCTAATAAGAGGATCATATTAAGCCCCAGTAAGCCCATTTCTAGTGTAAAATATTAGGGTACAAACATTGCCCCCTCTTAATCCATAACTTGTTATGGGTTAAGAAGTTCGGGTTTCCCAATTCTGTCCGCGACTGAACTTCGCATTGTTCTGGATTGTTTCATTACTCACCCCCAAGCGCGTTATGGAGTGTTATGCAACTCGCCCCTAGGCATTGTTATGTTTGTGAACCGAGGTGCTATATATCTCGCCCCCAAGTGATTGAGGTGATATATAACTCGCCCCCAGTAAGTAATTGTGTCATTCTTCTCAATGCTCGCGCAAGGTTGCTCTTCCTTGCTGCATTTTGCTCGCGCATGGAGTGAGAATTTTGTGTTTTTCTGTTATCTTAAATTCGCGCAGGGGGCCAATCCTACTATTCAAGATGCGCGCATAGTTGAGATGTGTACATTTTCCCATGCCTGGACAGGAGAAAATGTTCGCCACATTTGTTGATGTCCCGTATGATGGGGGTACGTTTGGGATAGGGTAAAAATGCTCGAACTATGCATTTACCCTATTTGCAAGGTGTTGGAGATGTTTTTGACAGCAGGTTCGAACTGCGCTGCTTAGCCATTTTGGACTGATTGCGGATTCGAACCATCCGCAGTAGCTTATAATTAAACACGAACAATTTTGATAGAGTTTGGAGTACTAAAATAATGTTGAATTAAATTTCTGAATAAAAAATAACAAGATAAGTACCTACTGTCCGACAACAACTGCCTCGTTAAAACCTTTGCGTGGAAAACCCAGTGGGATAAAACCATCATAAAGGAAAAATAGTGCAACACAACATGATTTGAATGAAACTACTCCAATGCGAATTTAGCAAATGATAAAACTTCTTCAAGTGGAACGAATTCCATGGCTTCCATGGTTTTGAATTTTGAGTTACATCGAGGTTCCTTAGGTAGTATGAGCCACGAGACGCGGGCCTGTCTACTACGTATGGACCCTCCCAATTTGCTCCGAGCTTTTCACAGTTTGGTTCCATCGTGGCTGCTCGAGCTTTCTTCTAGTCCCATCTTCTGATGCCCGTCTGGTCATTGAATGGATCCTGGCATGACTGACATTAATCACATGAGTTGTGCCAAATTTTCCCGAGCCTTTCCCAAAATCCTTTTTCACGTATTCTTGCAGCTTTCCAGTGTCTATCATTCGCTGGACTTCGATCTGTAAGGAGCGACAATTCTCAGTCTTATGACCAATGTCTTTATGATAATTGCAGTATTTGCTTTTGTCACGTTTATCACGTGTCTCCGCTGGCAAAGGCCGAGGGTGGCTCAAATCCTTGCTTATTTTTCATACAACTCTGTAAGCCGTATGTTCAATGGTGTCAGCTTCATTTCATGATGTTCCTGATATCCAGTTTCCATTCGTTCCCCGTGGTTTTTCTCTCGAACTTCATCTTGATCGTTATGCGGTCCACTCGAACGGTTCTCCGACTTGTCTTTCTTTCCATCATTTGGACGATTGGATGATCTGTTAACTTCTCTTGTTTCTCGAGCTTTTGAATCATCCTCAACTCGAGTGCATTCTTCTGCTCGATCATACAGTTCTTCTAGAGTCTTTGGTGGTCTCTTGACCAAGGAACCGTACACACCTCTTTGATCATACTTGAATTCCTGTTTGTAAGCCGTGATGGCGACTTGATCGTTGGCACCATCCACATCGGCCAACTCTTGCTTGAAGCGTCGAGTAAACTGTATGATGCTTTCCTCCTTCCGAATTTCCATAAGGAACAATGCGTGGCATCCCTTCCGATCCCGTATGTTGTATTTGTAGTGAGTGCAAATTCGTCAACCAGCTTATGGTAAATCCCGATCAACTGTGCCCGAAGTTGATTGAACCACGTTATTGCTCCACCAGTCAGTGATTGTGGGAACATCTTGCACATCAACTCATTATTGTACTGCCACAAAGACATGGCAGTTTCATAGTGTAAAACATGTTTATCTGGATCATCAGTTTTCTCATCGAATTCTGGCAGCTTGGGAACTTGAAAATTCATTGGCGGCCGGAATTCTCTGATATTCAA
The DNA here is from genome assembly GCA_023531295.1 of Papaver armeniacum. Classification (NCBI taxonomy): domain Eukaryota; kingdom Viridiplantae; phylum Streptophyta; class Magnoliopsida; order Ranunculales; family Papaveraceae; genus Papaver; species Papaver armeniacum. The sequence goes on along the minus strand of JAJJWW010012023.1, from coordinate 39,111 downwards.
TTTTAAGGGAGCTCATGCGGCTCGATGTAATCTGTTTATCCTTTCCTCTCTCGAACGCTTTTTCGATATTACTTTCTCGATCATCTTGCAAAGGTGAGCATCCGTTATTGCGTTTTCATCGCCATCAGAGGGATTGTCCTCCTGCTAGGGCTGTCAATGGGTACCCAATTACCCGAAACCGGGTGTAATGGGTCTGGGTTCTAATATTAGACCCATTAGTGTTTTTAATACCCGACGGGTAGACCCGTTAAGCACCCGAAAATAACCGGGTCCTTATTGGGTATACCCGTCGGGTACCCGCGGGTCTTGGGTACCCGACCATTTATGTATAAAATCCTAATAATACTTACTACCCTAACTAAGCGTCTATGCGTCGTATAAACTTATAAGAAAACATCTCATATTTTGTATTGCCTCTCATATTTCTGTAGCAAATCTCATATTTTTCTTCGTTTTTAGGCTTAGACATTTTCAATCTTTTCATTTCTTCTCTTGTTGCTGTTATCGAAAATGTTATTAATAAATAGATCTCTTGTTGTTATCAATTGATTTTCTTAACCAATAGATCTTCTAAAAGTAGTGTATTGCTGGAACCGATTCGTACACTGAGTGCTCATAACCAGATCCTATAGATTTAGGGGATGTTAAGTTTCACCATAGTTCACGCCTTCTGTTTGGTGTTGATCAAGAATCAAGATGATTAAAATCAACTAATTAAAAGTCTTCTTACTCCATCAGCAGCTCCACTCACAATCCCGCTATATTTGTTTCAAAACCACCGTTATCTCTTCAATACCGATTACCACTTCTATTATGCACCCTATCTTCAATTATATAACCAGCTGATCATGTCTTGAATCTTGATAATGTTCAATTTCCCAATCGAAATCTGACAGAGAAATCTTATTGAGACACAGTGGTTATCAGTGTATTCATCAAAAAGAAAAAGTATATTCAATGGATTTGATAATTGTTTGATGCCTTGATGGTTAGGATTTTATTTTGGTGGATATGTAATTCAATTTTTCTCATGGACATGGTTTTGATATTTTGATTCGAAGTTCTTTCCAATTTCATTCAGAAAAAATTGATTTTTAGAACTTTACAGAAGAACCGTTAAATACCCGGAACTTTCGGGTATCCATCTGTTTTTCCGGTTCCTATTCTGGGCTCATACAATTAAGAACCGGACCCAGAACCGTCAAGACCCGGAACCGAATAAAATAACCGGGTCCGGTTCTGGGCCCCTTGGTACCCGGGAGGACCTGGACCCATTGACATCCCTACCTCCTGCTCATAGTTCTGATCCTCTGGAATATCAACTTTAGATCTTATTCTTTTCCTTTGGGGTCCAGTGGACTCTCTTCCAACTCTGCCTTGCTCCGAACGAGCATAGTAAACACGCGAAAATTCTCTCTCATCATGCCGATCTCGAACTTTATCTTCGTCATTCCTAAGGCGTTTTGAGCGGGTGGTGGTTCTGGCCGTACTCTGCTGAGTTGTAGTTGGCCATGCTCGGGTTCCTGCTAGCCGGGATCGTACAAGCCTTCATCTAGGTAGATCTCCAATGACCAACAGATTTTTCTCTGGTCTATCAAGATCGATCACTTCTCTGTTTTGGTTTGCACCTTGCGGGCTAACTCGACTTCCAATGTGCTTCCATACAGACCGACCCTTCGGGTTGTTTAGATTGATAGTCCTTGGTCAAGATTGGTCCTCTCGTTCTAATCTCAGGAGAGCGTTCTCTTTCTCCACCTCTTTCAGCTGATGGCGCAACAGTTCTTCCTCTGTAATAGGAGTCGTGGTTCGTCCATCTCGCAGGCCATGTCGATCTTTATTCCTCCTTGACGGGCTGCCGAATACACGCCCTCTGTTTACTCGAACTCATGGGTTTCCTCCATCAGGTATGGAATCAACATTCATTCCTTCATCTTCGATCATCGGTCGTTTTTCGCGGACACGATTATTAAGATCTGGGGTTCTCTCACGAACACGATCTCGACCATGTCTGTTTCAAGTAGGAACTATGGGTGCTTATTGAACTGAATCTCGAGGATTGCTAGCAGAAACGATCTTTCGTGCAGTCTGTTTTACTTGCCATAATCTCGATTCGGGAAAAACACGATCTCTTTTCTCGAATCCCTTTAGTTCGGCGCCAATGTTTGGATGTTAAATATTTTCACCTCCAAACACGAATTTGATGATGATGTATATATTGATTGAACTGCTTCCTTTCTCTTTCACGTGAATAGTGTTGGGGGGGGGGGTTGCAAAAAAACCTTCCGATGCTTAAGTTAGCTAGAGTTTTTCACAGGAGTTTTGGTAGGGGAGATTGCATACATGTTAGGGTTGTGAACCTCTGTATTTATAAGTTGCGAATTAGGGTCTTACTCTAATTTCGAGGTAAGTATGAATCGTCTTCACTTGCCCTGCATGCCTCCTGGCATTAATCTGCCATGCATGCCTCCCTGTATTAATTTTTCCTGCATGCCTCCTGGAAATGAATTGGTCAACAAACCTTCTAGACATTTCCAGAATCTTCCTCTGGGTTATGGAATTAGCTAAGCAAAAGTATATAAAAGACCCCAAGAGTTGGTATAATTGGCTCAACCCACGCAGTGGGGCGGAAATATCCACAGGCCAAATAATCAGGGCTGAAACATCCAGCAGAGTTGGCTCGGCTCGGCTGAACTGACTTGGCTTGGCTCAGCTGGGGTGAAAATATCATGCAGAACAAATGAATGGGGTGTACAAATCCTGGGATTATGTAAATATGCTAAATCGCGATGCACTGGATCTCTGCCAACTGGCCGGAAGGAGGTGGCCGGACGGAGGTATTCATGCTTTACATAAAATCTGTTAACTTTCCCAAATCCCATTTCCCATTTCCTTTTCGAGAAACAAGTTTCTTCTTTGTGTCCTCTTCTCCCTTAAATTCAGTCGACCCATCTTTTCTGTCTCCCAATTTTCTCTACATATCAAATCTCTATAACCGTCTCCTCTTCTCACAACTGTGTTCCTACCATAGTTCAAACACTCATTTCACACCTAGCCCCAAGACTATGAATTGTACAAGATTAGGTCGGCTAATTAGTTTTTAAGAGCGACAAGAATGACAACGAAGTCTGAATTTCCAGTTCTATACAACTCCGGCAACATCAGATTATTTGTGAAGAGAATAGAGTGTGGTTCAGTGGTGAGTGACAAAGAAATCAAATCCCTAAATTTCTTCTTGTGCATCTATTGATTATTGAGATTTGTATTTTGGGAATTTTTTATAAATAGGTGAGGCATTGGTATTTTGAAGTTAAGCCCGGAGTAGTTAGTGCAGGTTGTAGTAGTAATATTTAGGTTTTAATTTCAATCTTCTTATGTTCTAAAAATCTCTGCTAGGGCAGAGATGAAACCCTTAAATAATTAGAGTTTCATGGTTTGGTTTACTTGTTCTTCATGGGATTTTGAATGACAAACATGATTTAATCTATGAATACTAGCAATTTACTTTCACCTTGTATGTGAAGCATCCATGGTAGTTAGAACAATTATTTGTTATGTATTCAAGCCTATATATGAAATGATTTAGTTCAATTTGTGATTATCTATGCTTTAAACAGATAGGTAATGCTAGGAATTGACATCTTTTGCTGAGATTAAGTCATCATATTTGTTAGTGATTATATCACATCTTCAAGGTAGTTTGAGGCTAGCATCATCTATAGCTCCTTGATTAAAAAGAGAACTAGCATATCAAATTAGGGAATTTCTATGCATTTAGGTGGTGGATTCAAAGCCCTAGTTTATCTTTTATTTCTTCTTATTCTTGTTGCTTTAATATAATCATCAATCTCTAGTCATATCGACAAACCCCCTGTTTGATCTGAATTAGTAGAAGTAAAACTTAGAAGTTTAGTTTACCAATCCAACTCCCCTTAGGATCGACCTGTATTTGCCCTGCTTTACATTGTAGACAGTGTGTGCTTGCGGTTTATAATTGTAGGTTTTTAAGCCTACCAATTAATAAAAGACCTAGGCCTAGAGTTGGAAATGTGTGTTGCTACAAAAGCCTTAGCTTCATCATCAACTCTAGATGCATTAACAACCAATTCCCCATTCATTAGCAAATTGTGTAACTCCTTGACTGTAACAAGAGGTTTTCTAACTCTAATGAAGTAAAAAAGGATTTATACTCATTGGGAAAACCAGATAAGATAATAAATACTAGCTCATTATCATCCAGAGGAGAAATAGCAGCAGCCAATTGATCTTGAATGCGTTTCACTTCCATCAGAAAATGATTCACGCTAGAAAAACTAACTTTGAGTGTCTGCAATTTGGTACGCAATTGAATGATGTGAGTAGATGATGTTGATGCAACCTGTATTAAATAGTATCCCATAGACCCTTGGAAGTTTGAGCTCCAACCACCTAACCAATAACACTGTCAGAAATAGTTGATTGAATCCATACAATGAGAGTTGAGTCTTCAGTTTTCCAGTCAGAATACGCAGGATTTTGTGTTTGGTCAGCGGGTGTAAGACATCGAGTAGGATAGGGTAAGGTACCATCGATGTGTCCCATAACTTGAAAACGACGAAACAAATGAAGAATTAGTGCTCTCCAAGTGATGTGATTATCATATTTCAGCTTAATAGGAATAATATGTTCAATTGTATTGAGCGGAAGAGAATAAATCTTTGGAATGACCATTTATTGGAGGAAAATTTGAATCAATCAGAGAAAAAAAAGAAATACGGAAGAAGGATGAATCAAATACAAAATTGAAGAAGCATAGAGCAAATTGAAGCAATAATGATGAAATTAATGGTGAATAGAAGCTGAAAAGAACAATTAAACAACCAAAGTATGAAAACGAAATAGATCTGAGAAAAGAAAAGTAAATCGATGTTGTAAAATGATGAACTTACAAAATCAGAAACAAAATGAAGAAGAATGATGATTGAAAACCTCATAGGCATAGAAAACACGGATCAAAGCTTGAAAAAAAAAAGATAAAACTGATACCATATTGACATTTGATATAGATGATGAAAGTAAAGTTTTCTTACAGAAGAAACCATAGAGAAAATGAAATAAAATTATTAGAAGAAAATTAAAGATAAGATTACAGGACACAATGATGAAAGACTTATACAGATAAACACAATGTGAAGAGCATGTGTGTAAATACGTTTAACCTACACTCTCCTTTGTGATCCTGCACATCGATTCTTTGACCTTTCCAGTTATGTTATCTGCATCATTAAAGGTAGTGTATAAAGGTAGTTGGTGATTTGTAAGATAGTTGGTTGTAAATGACCTGGTATTTGTTTCACTGGATCGATCAATATACGAAACTAGATAAATATTTTTCGTCTTTGGTGTATGGCCAAACTATTTTATCTGGAGGCCCGGCTTGAGGTAGATGTTAATGATTCTTGCAGTTGCTAGATCTGGTAGATGAGCCAGCTTGTCATGCATCCACGAATGTGTGTGGATCAATTAGATACGACAGAAAAAAAAGATTAATATTAGTTTTGGAGAAAGGTAGGTGGTATGGAATCTATTTTGATATGAGGTGTCTACACCGTTAGCAACCATGTTGTTCTTTAATTGTCAATATTAGCGAAAATAATTATTTCCATTGTGGGCTTGCTTACAAAGGGGACGTAGTATCTGATTGAAATGTGTGATTTTGGTTCAGGTATGTTTCTTTGCAGGGGGTTTTCCTGGTTGAATCTGGTTGGTCCTGAAGTAGCCAAGACTTTTTGATGTAAAGTGCCTTATTGTGGTTAACACTTTTCTTGATTCCTAATCCTTCGTATTGTTTTGGTTTTGATAATATTAAAATTTTCTAACCGAAGAATCATGACCCCTGAATAAAATTCATGTTATTTGATCAATCTTATTGGGGACGTGCACCAGTAGAAGTTGTGTTTGCATCAAATGGTTATCCTTTTGAGTAAAAGAAACATTGATAAGTACTAACCTTCTTGTCGGGTGTAAACGTTATGATTTTTCTGCCTTTTGTTTTTCTTGCTAGACTCTCAAGTATCGACGTGAACATATTTTTAGAAGATCTACCTTGTTTGAAAAGCACCCCAAGGTAAATAGGTGGGTTTGTCGTTTCCAGCATATTGAAAGTTTGTTGTATCTCGTCGATCGACTGTTGCAGTAGTCAAGGGTGATAGATTTATTATTAATGTGGCGTCGAGCAGTTTTTGTATCTGGTGACATATTTGTACCAAATATTTACATATGATGAGGAAGTTGTTCACGTGCATCAGATGCAGGGCCGGTGGTGCCTTTCTAAATACATATGTTACACCCTTGAACTAACCGTAGGTGTTGTAGCTTTTCGAGATTTGCAGAATCTTAACGCATATTATGAATACATATGGTGTTAAGGGATTCCCTTGTTTGAGTCCTCGTGATAATGATATTTACATATATGGAGAGCTATTGACGTCGATAGAATTATATATACAGTAGAAACTCTATAAATTAATGTTGTCGGGACCATCAAAATTTATTAATTAAGCGAGATATTAATTAACCGATAAATTAATACTATTAATTTATAGATAAATTTCATGTCAAATAATTAGTTTCTGTACGAACAAAATACCATATCATATCTTTTATATTCCTATATAAATACAATATCAATATCAAATCATATTTTTATAAACATAATATCCAATCATATTTTTAATTTCTTATATAAACACAATATCAATATCAAATCATATTTTCTAAATAAATTTCTATTTATTATCAAAAAAAAAAATCATATAGAAGTACAATATGAAATCATACTACTAACAAATAAAAAAAATATTTAATATAAATATAATATGAAATCATATTACTAACACAAACAAATCATACACACAAATATGGCTTCTCATCTTAAAGGTGTTAAAAAATCAACAATGACCAATGAAATTCGTAGAGCATTATTCAAGCACAACAAGGATAATCCAACAACACCAAAAATTCTTACAATGATAAGAAAAATTAGAGATGAAATTCAATGCGATATTGATTTTATCAAAAAACGAAAGACTTTTTTTTTTTTTTTGGTGAAGAACATGGAAACAAAACAATTAACGATTAACTTCTGACCGGAGAGAAGTTATAATAGCATGTATTTGCTGTTTAGTCCATCTAGAATGGACATTGTGGGAGAGAGCATATCCAGCTAGAGTGTGAGCTGCAGTATTTGCCGCTTCAGGGACAACCAAAAACGGAAGACAATTAATGATAAGAATATATATAATGCATTATTAATTTATATTTCATATGGGGCCTACATGGGTGATCAAAAAAGTATTATCTTATAATTTTAGCGAATTATTAATTTGGCACGTTGTCCAGACTCGGGACCGGCCAAAAATATTATTTAAGAGAGTTTATTAAATAATCGAGTATTAATTAAAAGAGTTTCTACATAAGTGATCGTGAATATGGGTACCATAATATACTCAATAAACATGTCTGTAAATTATAATTCTTTAAAGTCTCGTCTGACAAACCTCAATCTAGGTTATCATAAGATTTCTGTATGTCGAGTTTGAGAGCACTTTTTGGAACTGTGGTTGTGTGTGTTACTCAAATGCGGCGAAACAATTGACTGTTTATGGGTATTTTGTCATGAATTAAGCGTTGAGGTACATGCGCTCTGGTAAGGACTTATACAAGTCCAAAAGATCAGCATTATACATTGTAAATCAATATACTACTTATCACTATTTGAAAAAGTGGGGGTCTAACAACCACACCCAATATTTCGTCAGGAAATCTGTATGGACTAACTCCAATATAATTCCGAGAGAATCAACTAGACAGTCAGACTCAATCAAGGAAATATGTCCAAGAGTTATATCTTTGTTTTTCAATGTGTTAGAGCATAGCTCGATTGAACCCACCAAGCGTTGGTATGTCAAGTTTGGTTGTCATATTTTAGTGAATCAAAACTCAATTAAAGAGTCGTTTGATTATATACTAGAGACAACTTCGTATAAGTTAGGCTAGAAAGATTAGGATTATGAGACATACAAGTATTACTCGAAGACTTGAAGAATGTGAAGAAGTAACAAGCTACATCGACGACATCATCCTTCCTCTTGAGGTTAGTAATATTGTGACTTGAACTGTTTCATTCCTAACGTATCTTTCAAGTCGTGATATATTGAAAACATAACTGCGAAGCTGTGAATGATTACACTCTAGTAGACATAGTGTTAAGGAATTAGAATACGAAGTATAACGCTTATCTTTTGAACTTCGTATATAAGACATCGACATAATTGTATGAATGCTATTGTGATTATGTGTATTGGTAAAGGTGAAGATTTCATCCTAGGAAACAATGTTTACATTTGTTTAAAGGAAGTACATTCATGAACTTGTTTTATGAATCGAAAGGGAAATCGCTAGGCTTATTGGTATTGTTATTCATTGCATATCTTTGGATTACCAATATGTGTGAGTTAGTAGAACCGATCATAAATTGTTATGTATCTTGGTAAAACTAGTCACAATGCCTAACTCATGTATTGGTATGACTTTTATTAGTGTAACCGATCCTAAGTAATCACCTTAGATGGTATGATCGATATTTGTAATTGGTGTAACTGATCCTGGTAATTGGTATGACCAATCACAAAAAAGTTATAATCGATCCTTGTAATTAGCGTAACCGGTCCTGGTAATTGGTGTAACCGATCCTAGTGACTAGTGTAACCGATCACAAGTAATACCATGAGAATATGGTAACCGGTCTTGGTAATTGACGTAACCGATCCTGGTAACTGATGTAACGGTCCCAATAACCATATTAAGGTAGAACCGATCCTTGTGTTTGGTAGAACCGTAATCCCATGATTAGTGTATTGATATTTGATCAATCACATAGTTCTTGGAAATCAGATGAACCAATTCTAAACTTGTTTGGAAGTGTGGTATAATCGGTTCCAAGATTGTAAATATGAAAAAGGATTTACAAAGAAATAAGATGTCGACATACTTTGAACATGTTCAGTAACTCTCATATTTTATTGTTCAAAGATATTCCTTAATAACTCAAGGAGCTCCCGGACCGAAATAAGTTGAGAATCTTTTAATTAAGGTTGTTAATTTTATATGCTTTTAATTACCAGCAATTAAAATGCATATCTCTGGAAAATAAAAATTGGTAATGTGCATTAACTAATTGGAGATTTTCTAGTGAGATTTCGGTTAATATTGGATAGAGTGTTAGAGCATAGCTCGGTTGAACCCACCAAGCGTTGGTATGTCAAGTTTGTTTGTCATATTTTAGTGAACCAAAACTCATTTAAAGAGTCGCTTGATTATGTACTAGAGTCGACTTCGTATAGGTTATCTTGAAAGTATTAGGATATGAGACATTACAAGTATTGCGAAGACTTGAAGAAGTGAAGAAGTAAGGAGCTACAACGACAACATCATCCTTCCACTTGAGGTTAGTGATATTTGACTTGAACTGTTTCATTCCCTAACGTATCTTTCAAGTCGTGCATATTGAAAACATAACTACGAAGCATGAATGATTACACTCTAGTTAGACGTAGTATTAAGGAATACAATACGAAGTATAACGCTTATCTTTTGAACTTCGTATATAAGACATCGACATAATTGTTTGAATGCTATTGTGATTATTTATGGGTATGATGTGAATATTTCATCCTAGGAAATAATGTTTTACATCAGTTTAAAGGCAGTAAATTCATGAACTTGTTTCGTGAATCGAAAGGGAAATCGCTAGGCTTATTGGTATTGTTATTCATTGCAAATCTTTTGAACTACCAATATGTGTGATTAGTATAACCGCTTATGACTTGTTTATGTTCTTGGTAAAACTATTCACAAGGCCTGACTTTTGTATTGGTATGACTTTTATTAGTGAAACCGATACCTGAGATGGTATGGTCGATTTAGTGTTATTGGTATGACCAACTCTAGGCAAAGGGGAACCGATCCTATGAAGAGGTGCAACCGATCACAAGAGGGAATCGATCCTTGTAAGAGGTGCAACACATTTTTAGTAGATAGGGGAACCGATCCTATGAACATGTGCAACAAGTTTTTAGTGAAAGGGGAACCGATTCTATGGACATGTGCAAAAAATACAAGTAGTTACCATAAGTATGTGGGGAACCGATCCTAGTACCTAGTCAACCGAATTTTTGGAAAGCTAGTGTGACTATGCACAGTACTCACATGGAGGTAGAACCGAAACTTGTTTTGGTAGAACCGTGAAACCCATGATTTGTGATTGAGTGTTCTTAATCAATCACATAGTTCTTGAAAGTCAAATGAACCAATTCTAAACTCGTTTGGAAGTGTGGAAAATTGTTTCAAGATTGTAAGTATGAAAGAGGACTTACAAAGTAAAGATGTCGACATACTTTGAACATGTGCAGTAACGCTTATCTTTTATTGTTCAAAGATATTCCTTAATAGCTAAAGGAAAATCCCGGATCGAAAAATAAGTTGAGAATCTTTTAATTAAGGTTTTTAATTTTATTTTTGGAAAATAAAAATTGGTAATGTGCGTTTACTAATTGGAGATTTTCTAAGAGATTTTCGGTCAATGTTTGGACAAATCATTTCCAGGAATTATGGAAAGCGGATCTGGAATATATTGCATATCTTGAGAATATTTTTCGGTTTTAGAAATTCCTTGGTGTCCAAACTTCCTTGGTCTATAAATACCAAAGTTTTCATTTCTAGCAAACTAATCCTCGTGAGCCAAAGAAACTACCTAGTTGTGTTGTTACTGATGGAGCCGCCTATTCGGAGAGGAAAGTAACCTAATTAGGCGAAATCTCTTACGGCCGCTCAGTTTAAAGACTTCTTTGGGATTGAGAAACTCTATTAGTACCGTTGGTGGGAAACTAGATAATTGTAGTTTATTATTAGTTTTCGATTGATTTGATTGACTAACGGTTGTTGAACTTTGATTGCACCTAGTTTGTTTATGCTTGAGAATCTTCTCTTCTGATATAAGATTCACTCAAACTAGATCGAAGTTTCGGCGGGGATCTTTAGACTGTTTGTAGATCTAAAGACGTCTTGTGATAATCCATTGTTAACAGACTCCGTTATGTGCTTGATTGATCACAAGAGATTCAAGTTAATTGTGTGCAGGTGTTTATTGAAGATCTAAGAAGATTTGAAGACAAAGAAGACTTTGAAGATTTCTGATTTGGGTTCATAATCTTTTGTGTGCACAATACTTGTTTCAGTTAAAGAGGATCCAACTATAATCAGTTTATCCTTGTGGTAGATTGGATTGATTAGTTGAGTAGATCGGCATCAATATGTTTCTTTGTGATTCAAGGTATTGATTGCAAAATCTGGACGATTACTTTGGTAATTGTTAGTAGATAGATCTAAGGACCTGGCAAAGGAGTTTATTGAGATAAACGGAAGAGCCTTTTGTCGAACTCACATCACTTGGTTGAAAAGAGTTGCTACCAAATAGATTTGTTGTTCCTTTACTGTTTGGAATACGAACCAAAGGAATTGTTCCAAGTACGTGACTTATTTATAAGTTGGAGGCGTGGGAATACAGACGAAACTAGGTGAACTATAGGTTTAGTTGCTTGGTCTCAACTATACAAAGTTGGTTTGATTTTGTATAGCGGCTTAATCATGAGAGTATTCAATTTTGGACAAGGTTCCGGGGTTTTTCTACATTTGCGGTTTCCTCGTTAACAAAATCTTGTTGTGTCTTTTACTTTTCTATTTCCGCAATTATAATTGTTTTTATTATAATTAGAAGTAAAATACACAAACGTTAATTCATATTTACTTGATAGTAATCCTATTGTGTTTGGTTAAGTCCGAACCTCTTATCAAGTAAACATACTTCGTTGTTGTATTGTCTCGATCTCGTATCCATAGACGATCACACGAAGTGTGAACCGATTAGTTGTATTGTCTCGACTCAGTCCATAAACAATCACTTTCGGAGAAAGAACTTATAGGTGGAAAAGTTTAGATTGAGGTATATTTGGGTACCCTCATCTTTTTCATAGAGCATTTCCAGGAATTATGAAAACCGACTTTGGACATTTATTGCATATCTTAAGAATATTTCGGTTTTGAAAATTCCTTGGTGTCCAAACTTCCTTGGTCTATAAATACCCAAGATTGCATTTCGAGCAAACTATCCTAAGAGCCAGCAAAACTACCTTGTTGTGTTGTTACTAGTGGAGCCGTCTAATCGGAGAGGAAAGTACCATAATTAGGCAAAATCTCTTACGACCGCTCGTTTAAAGACTTCTGTGGGATCTAGAAGCTCTACAAGTACCGTTGGTGGGAAACTAGATAATTGTAGTATTATTAGTTTTCGATTTGATTTGATTGACTAACGGTTGTTGAACTTTGATTGCACCTAGTTTGTTTATTCTTGAGAATCTTCTCTTCTGATATAAGATTCACTCAAACTAGATCGAAGTGTTGACGGGATCTTTAGAACTGTTTGTAGATCTAAAGACATCTTGTGATGATCCATTGTTAACAGACTCCGTTATGTGCGTGATTGATTACAAGAGATTCAGTTGTGGTGTCCAGGTGTTTATTGAAGATTGAAGAAGATTTGAAGACAAAGAAGATTTCTTATTGGTTTCATAATATTCGGTGTGCACAAAACTTGATTGGCTGGGATCCAACTATAATCGGTTTATCTTTGATAGATTTGATTGATTAGTTGCGTAGATCGACATCACTATATAACATCTTGGTAGATTATATACTTGATTGCAAAATCTAAACTCTGCTACTTTGGTAGTTTTTGGATAGATAAATCTAAACCCGACAAAGGAGTTTATTGGATTAAACAGAAGAGCCTTTGTCAAACTCATATCACTGAGATTGAATAGAGTTGTTACCGAACAGATTTGTTGTTCCTTTACTGTTTCGAATAAGATCCAAATGAATTGTTCCAGTGCGTGCACTTATCGAATGTCGGAAGCACATGGATACTGAAGAAACTAGGTGAACTATAGGTTTAGTTGCTTGGTCTCAACTATACGAAGTTGGTTTGATTTTGTATAGCGGCTTAATTCTGAGAGTATTTAATTCTGGACTAGGTCCCGGGGTTTTTCTGCATTTGCGGTTTCCTCGTTAACAAAATCTTGTTGTGTCATTTACTTTTGTTTTCCACAATTAGAATCATTGTTATTATAATTTAAAGTAACACAACCGTTAACTCCGTAATACTTGATAGTGATCCTATAGAGTTTGGTTAAGTCTGAACCTATTATCAAATAATCACACTTTGATTGTTGTATTGTCTCGATCTCGTATCCATAGACGATCACACAAAGTGTGAATACCGATTCGTTGTATTGTCTCGACTCAGTCCATAGACAATCACTTTCGGTAAGAGGACTTATAGGTGGAAAAGTTTAAGATTGTGGTATATTTGGGTACCCTTGTCTTTTCAATTGGTATCAGAGCATGCAAACACGAAAAGATCTAACAATCTGTGTTTGGTGCGATCCAACCTATAAGAAATGAACTCGAGTTCACATGAATCGATTTCAGTTAACGTACCGCCAAGATTTGATAGAACAAACTATCTATGGTGGAAATCTGCTATGAGATGTTTTCTTCAATCAAGAGACTTTAATACTTGGCTATTATTTATCGATGGTTATAATCGTCCGAAAATAGAAAATTCGGAATATGAGTTTAAACGCTTAGTAGATTATTCTAACGAAGAAAAGGATTTTGCAAAGCAGAATTCAGATGGTTTGAATGCTATTATACATGCTATAAGTCGTGATCTACAACATCATGTATCAACATGCCAAACTTCAAATGAATCTTGGGATAATCTTCAGATCGTATTCGAAGGAAATACGTCAGAGAAAGAAGCTAGACTTAAAACTCTTACGTCTGATTGGGAGAACCTTCGAATGGATGACAACGATACTTTTGAAGAGTTTCATATTAAACTCTCTGAGATAGTTAATGCTTCTTTCTCACTTGAAAAGACTATTTCTGAAAAAGATATAGTATGTAAAATTCTCAGATCGTTGACATCTAGATACGAATCTAAGAAGCATGCAATCATAGAAGCAAATGATCTGTTTATACTTTCTCGAAGCACTCTTGTAGGAAAGTTAAAGATCTTTGACAAAGAAACTCTACTAAAGAACCGAAATATTGGAAATGATGTCTCAGCTAATTGTTTAATCAAGACTGAGATATGTTGTCAAGGGGATGAAATACATGTTGAAAATGAGCTTAACTCAACAATTGTACTTCTAACACAACGGATTAAGGATGTTTTATTGAAAGATAATTCTGATCCTGAGACATTATCTTTTTGTCATAGATTCGGACATAAAACAGTGTTCTAGCAGAAAAGCTCAGAAGTGCTATAAGGCTTACATTTCTACTCTAGTTGATATTCCGGAGGAAGAATCCTATGAAAGAATATCTAACTGTAATGCACTTCTTGCCAACTCTAACAGTGATGAATCTTGTGAGTCTAATCAACTCCTAAAGAATTGTTTAGAAAAACTTGAGTTGGGAATTAAGGAAAATCAAAGGTTAAGTCTAGAACTTGAAAAACTTTTGAAACCCCTATCTGGTAAAACTCAAGTGGTAAAATCTGAGCAAGAAAAATTGGTTGAAAAACCAAAAGGGTCAGAAACTAATTTTTCTGATAATATGCTAAGTTCTTTATGTGGAGGAAATAACCACACTGCAATCTTCCATGGAAATCTCCATCAAAATAAATTTATCAAGGCTCTTCGCAAGGGCATAAAGATTTTGAAGGCTGATGAGTTAATTAGATCTCAAAAGGAAGTTGCAAACTATTTCAAAAATAAGAGAAATAAAGAACACAAAGAAACACAGTTTATTGTGTTTATAAGTCATCTTAAGGATGTCTTTGTCACCTGTGGTGAGAATAATTATAATTGTTGTTCTTATAATTTAAAGTAAATTACACAAACATTAACTCCGTATTACTTGATAATGATCATATAGAGTTTGGTTAAGTCCGGACCTATTATCAAGTAATCACACTTTGATTGTTGTATTGTCTCGATCTCGTATCCATAGACGATCACACAAAGTGTGAATACCGATTTGTTGTATTGTCTCGACTCAGTCCATAGACAATCACTTTCGGTAAGAGGACTTATAGGTGGAAAATTAAGATTGTGGTATATTTGGGTACCCTCATCTTTTCACAATGTAATCCGCAAATCAAACAAATAGAATCCGTGATCCTGATTATTATGAAAAACAACTTGAACGGTACCAAAGACCAATGTTCAAGTGTCAATCAATTTCAATCAACAACTAAAGGTTGGATTTACCAATTGATCAAACTACGCACAACATGTGATATTTCAGTTATATAAACAACATAATGCGGAAAAGAAATAACCCAAACACCAGAAGTTTTGTTAACGAGGAAACCGCAAGTACAGAAAAACCCCGGGACCTAGTAGAGATTTGAACATCACACTGTATTAATCCACTACAAACCCTAGCCTACTACAAGTTAACTTTGGACTGGAATATAGTTGAGCCCTAACCAATCTCATACTGATTAAGGTACAGTTGCGTTCCTTACACCTCTAAATCCCAGCAGGACTCTACGCACTTGATTCCCTTAGCTGATCTCACCCACAACGAAGAGTTTCTACGATCCAAAGTCGAAGACTTGATAAACAAATCAGTCTCCCGCAGAAAACTCTATTGAATAGATAAATTTGTCTCCCACAGAAATACCTACGAAATTTTTTCTGTTTTTTGATAAATCAAGGTGAACATGAACCAATTGATAATCCGGTCTTATATTCCCGAAGAACAACCTAGAAATATCAATTACCTCACAATAACTTAATTATATGGTAGTAGAACAAGTTATTGTGGAATCACAAAGAATGAGACGAAGAACTTTGTGATTAATTTTTATATCTTACCTATCGAACATAAATCTCGAGCAAATCTTAGAGAAGATAATACTCAAAACTACAGAGAAAATAGTTGGGTCTGGCTTCATGATCCCAACGAAGTCTTTAAGTCGTTAACCTATAATGGTTTTAGGAAAAACCTAGGTTAAAGGATAATTGACTCTAATCGCAACTAGTATCACACAGGAGGTGTGGGGATTAGGTTTCCCAGTTGCTAGATTTCTCCCTTATATAGTCTTCAAATCAGGGTTTGATAACTTTGGAACAAAGCAATCAATATTCACCGTTAGATGAAATCCTGATTTAAGATTCAAGATAATATCTCTCCGCCATTAGATGGTCTTAGCTTGTTACACACAAATGAAATATACCTTCATTTAGATATGGGTAACTGTACCTAAACGTGCATATTGAGTTGGCTCAATAACAGTTAACCGGGAAGTTAGCCATATGAACACTTTTGTATTAACCATGTTCATCTTAACACTTCCCGATCAAATGATAATCAAATGAATCTAATTTTCTTACTCATAGAGTTGTTCAATTGTTTATATTCTCATAGAAGTATACAAGACACAATTGAAGCAAAATCGGATTGATTCAAAAGAATCATTTCATGAATAATTTATCCATGGTTTGAAAAGATTGCATTCCTTAATATATAAATTTATTTGTTCATGAGTATGAAATCATACTTAACCGATTTTAGAACTTTACCTCATAAGTTTGCAAACGGGTACGCAAACTTAAGTTCCGGACTTGATCCTTTCCGACTGTTCGCAAACGCTTACGCATACTTTCGTTCCAAAGACGTGGGTCTTACCAACTTTTAGTTGTGGGTGAGATCAGCTAAGGGAATCAAGTGCGTAGAGTCATGCTGGGATTCAGAGACGTAAGGAACGTGACTGTACCTTAATCAGTATGAGATTGGTTAGGGATCAACTACATTCCAGTCCTAAGTTAACTTGTAGTAGGCTAGAATCTGTAGCGGCTTAATACAGCGTGGTGTTCAAATCTGGACTAGGTCCCAGGGTTTTTCTACATTTGCGATTTCCTCGTTAACAAAACTTTTGGTGTCTGTGTTATTTCTTTTCCGCATTATATTGTTTATATAATTGAAATATCACAGGTTGTGCGTAGTTTAATCAATTAGTAAATCCAACCTTTGGTTGTTGATTGAAATTGATTGACACTTGAACATTGGTCTTTGGTACCGTTCAAGTTGTTTCTCATAATAATCAGGCTAGTGGATTTTTATCTGATTGATTTGCTGATTACATTGAGAAACATAGATATAACTCTTGGATATATTTTCCTTGATTGAGTGTGACTGTGTAGTTGATTCTCTTAGAACTATATTGGAGTTAGTCCATACAGATTGCCTAAACGAAATATTGGGTGTGATTGTTAAACCCCCGCATTTTCAATTGGTATCAGAGCTGGCAAACACGTTTAAGACCTCATAATTAAGTTTGTGTTTGTAGCAACATGATTTTATGGACAGAGGTGCTATCTCTATAAATGTACCATTAGTCTTCGATGGCTCGAATTACTTATGGTGGAAAATTTTTATGCGTGCCTTTCTCTAAGCACGTGATTTTTAATCATGGATTTATGTTGTTAATGGCTATAATCCTACATTGGTTACAATAGACGGTGTAACTGTTGCAAAAGATATTGGTAGATATGAGCCTCACGAGATTCTTGCAGCAAATAAAAATTCTGACGGCTTGAATGTTATCATACATGCCATTACCCCAGATCTTCAGCACCATGTGACTATGTGCACTCGGTCTAAAGATGATTGGGATATCTTATAAACCGTATTTGATGGGAATACCTTTGAAAAGGAATCTAAGCTTCAACACCTAAATTCCGATTGGGAAAACCTTCGTATGGCTGATGAAGATTCATTTTATGAGTTTAATCACAAATTGTCTGAAATTGTTAATGCATATTTTTCATTTGGTAAGACTGTTAGAGCACAGCTCTGTTGAACCTACCAAACGTTGGTATGTCAAGTTTGGTTGTCATATTTTAGTGAATCAAAACTCATCTAAGAGTCGCTTGATTATGTACTAGAGACAACTTCGTATAGGTTACACTAGAAAGTATAGGAATATGAGACATACAAGTATTGCTCGAAGACCTGAAGAATGTGAAGAAGTAACGAGCTACAACGACGACATCATCCTTCCTCTTGAGGTTAGTAATGTTGACTTGAACTGTTTTATTCCTAATGTATCTTTCAAGTCGTGATATATTGAAAACATAACTGCGAAGCTATGAATGATTATTTTACTCCAGTAGTGAGACATGATCATATTATCATAGTATTAAGGAATTAGACTACGAAGTATAACGCTTATCTTTTGAACTTCGTAGATATGACATCGACATAATCGTATGAATGCTATTGTGCTTATGTGTATGGGTAAAGGTGAATAATTCATCCTAGGAAACAATGTTTACATTTGTTTAAAGGAAGTACATTCATGAACTTGTTTTATGAATCGAAAAGGAAATCGCTAGGCTTATTGGTATTGTTATTCATTGCATATCTTTGGATTACCAATATGTGTGAGTTAGTAGAACCGATCATAACTTGTTATGTATCTTGGTATAACTAATCACAATGCTTGACTTATGCTTTGGTATGACTAGTTTTGATTAATTAGTGTAACCGATCCTAAGTAATCACCTGAGATAGTATGATCGATATTTGTAATTGGTGTGTCCGATCCTAGTAATTGGTGTGACCGATCACAAAAGAGTGGTGTAATCGATCCTTGTAATTGGTGTAACCGGTCCTGGTAATTGGTGTAACCGATCCTTGTAATTGGTGTAACTGGTCCTAGTAATTGGTGTAATCGATTCTAGTGACCTGTGTAACCGATCACAAGCAATACCATGAGTATATGGTGACCGGTCCTGGTAATTGACGTAACCGATCCTGGTAACTGACGTAACCGGTCCTGGTAACTTGTGTGTCTGATCACAAGTAATCCATATTAAGGTATAACCGATCCTAGTGATTGGTAGAACCGATTGAACCCATGATTGTGATTTAATATTTGATCAATCACATAGTTGTCTTGGAATATAGATGAACCAATTCTAAACTTGTTTGGAAGTGTGGTGTAATCGATTCCAAGATTGTAAATATGAAAGATGATTTACAAAAAAAAGATGTCAACATATTTTGAACACGAACAGTAACTCTTATCTTTTATTGTTCAAAGATATTCCTTAATTACTCAAGAAGATCCCGGTCCGAAATAAATTAAGAATCTTTTAATTAAGGTTGTTAGTTTTATATGCTTTAATTACCAGCAATTAAATGCATATCTCTAGAGAATAAAAATTATTAATGTGCATTTACTAATTGGAGATTTTCTATTGAGAGATTTCGGAAAATATTAGACAAAGCATTTCCGGAAATTATGAAAACCGATTTGGGAATTCATTGCATATCTTGAGAATATTTTCGGTTTTGGAAATTCCTTGCTGTCCAAACATCATTGGTCTATATATACTTAAGTTTGCATATCTAGCAAACTATCCGAAGAGCCAGGCAAACTTCATCTTTTTTTTTTTGTTTCTGGTGGAGCCGTCTATCCGTAGAGGAAAGTACCCTAATTAGGCGAAATCTCTTACGACCGCTCGTTTAAATACTTCCGTGGGATCAAGAAGCTCTAAGATTACAGTTGGTGGGAAACTAGATAATTGCAGTTTATTAGTTTTCGATTGATTTGATTGACTAACGGTTGTTGAACTTTGATTGCACCTAGTTTGTTTATTCTTGGGAATCTTCTGTTCTGATATATGATTCACTCAAACTAGATCGAAGTGTTGACGGAATCTTTAGAACTGTTTGTAGATCTAAAGACATCTTGTGATAATCCATTGTTAACAGACTCCGTTCTGTGCGTGATTGATCATAAGAGATTCAAGTGGTGTTGTGCAGGTTTAATTGAAGACTAAAGAAGATTTGAAGACGAAGAAGATTTCTTATTGGTTTCTCATATCTTTGTGTAGCACAAACCTTGATCGGCTGGGATCCAACTAGAATCGGATTTATTCGATTGTTTAGTTGCGTGAGATCGGTAACACCTAATATTTCTCTTGAGTTCTATTTTGATTATTACAAATCCGAATCTTATTACTTAGTTAATAAAGATTGGATTGATCTAACCAGGCAAAGTAGTTTATTAGTTTAAACGGAAGAGCCTTTGCATATGATTTGAGATATCTTTATCTGGAAAGAATCAATAGAGTTGTTACCAAAAAGATTTGTTGTTCCTTTACTGTTTGGAATACGATCCAAATGAATTGTTTCAGTGCGTCTGATAACTTGTCTCTGTACCTTTTTTATGGAACTCTATTTTCTGAGTCAAGAACCGTTTTTGTGCTTAAACGGTTTTCTAATAAAGGCCCTTTTAGATATCCAAAAATTTTGTTAGGGTTTTGGTCAAAGGTCCTTTTAGGAATTTATTTTGTATCTTCTTCTTTTTAAGTTGGAAGATTTCATTCCTATAAGCAAGCATTTCATTTTCAATATTTTATCATGTCATCATCAAGTCTCTCCAGTAAACAAGATGATGTCTGGATTGTTCTTTTTCTCTCTAAGAAAGTTCGTTTTGGTTCCTCCGATAATGAGATGTGTCAAGACAAACGTGATTCCTCATCTGATGTGAATCCTACTGCCTCTCATTTTTAAAAACTCTCATTAACTATGAATATTGTCTTGGAACAAGTACGTGCTTTGAAGAGTGAACTCGAATCTTCAACCAAAAGACTTGAGGACAAGATGGATAATCTCGAATTCAGGATTGATCTAATCGAAGACGAGCTTTGCAATTATAGGGAATATGAGAAGAGTCTTCAAAGTAAGTGAAATGATTTTTGTTTCTTGTTTAAATAATGTCTAGGAAACTTCTTATGAGAATTTATTCTTGTGTTTAAGAAGGATAACTAGGGTTTGGAATAGCAATTATTGTGATTACACATATCTATTGCCAACGATTTTCATCTTGCAATGTTTTAGATTTATTTAAATTCTAAGTTATTTGGAAGATGATTTTTGCAGTATTAATCCTTATTGGTTTCATATATTGAAAATAATGTTATGGGATATGTGTGTTTACGTCCGTGAACTATGGTTGTCCCATATATGTCAAAAGTTAAGTCTATTATTTCATTATGCAAATATTGATTAAAGATAGAATGAACTTTTGAATATTCCGCAGTATTGATCTTTCCCTGATGCACTTCTATGTTAAAGTACTATATGGCTCCGTAAGTTTTCTTATACTGTATATGGGGCAAAACGAGTTGCTCGTTTTAACGGAATTGAGGAGACGATCGTGCGGAGGAAACTCCTTGAACCGAGCGAACTGTCAAACCTCACACAGATGCACTGCAAAAAAGGGAGTGCTTTGAATTTGAGAGATCAATCTGTAGGACTCCGGCCTAAACCAGGACAATGGTCATTCCAGAGTCAATTCGGTCACAAGAGAGGATGGGTCGAT
The DNA here is from genome assembly GCA_023531295.1 of Papaver armeniacum. NCBI lineage: Eukaryota > Viridiplantae > Streptophyta > Magnoliopsida > Ranunculales > Papaveraceae > Papaver > Papaver armeniacum. Next base: position 17,606 of record JAJJWW010012023.1, on the reverse strand, counting down.
ATGTAGGAGGGAAGCTGAGAAATGTGTGAGATCAAGGTGATCGAAGATTGTAGGTGTGTTGTGTATTCTGCGTGAAGAAATAAGATAAGCTCTGATTGATTGAATTTTCTTTGTTGAGAGTAATTGCTCAGACGTTGAGTTGTTAATCTCTTGTTGTCTGTCTTACGAAAGATTGTCTTCTTTTTTAATCATGATTCAGAGACTTATTTATATTGCTAGAATTGTAAACACCTTGATCCCATGAAGTGTGACAGTTCCTGGAATCAAAGAGTGGGGAAATGGAAATCGTGTTAAAACCAGTTGCTCATCGTGCGGAGACTTGGTTGATTTTCCATCCACTACTTTGCTAACTCCTCCAACTGATTGCACGACTTGCTCACATTCTCATCGTGTGTATGAACACACGTGTCGTAGACCGCCAGACCAAAACCCTAGTTAATATCCCCCATGTAACACGATTGATGTCTCGTGATTGTGGAGTCTACAAGGCAGACGTGTATTTAGTTAGTCGATTCTTTGACTTTATGGGACGATGAGTCCTTGTATTGCTGAGTCGAACGTGATTTGAAAATGTTCTGAGACTCATGAATTGAACGTGTCTGTTGAGACAGAAGTATAATTCTCAAGTAAATGTTGATAGTTAAGGTGAGCAAATATTGCTCATTCGATGGATTGATTGTTGAATATTGATAGTTAAACAATATTCCTTAGTCTGAGCAAATATTGCTCATCTGAGCAAATGTTGCTCGTTTGATGAATTATCGGTAGCAGGACCAAAATAAAATATTAATTTAAAATACTGAACCGAGTATAATTAATAAAAATGTTGATCATGGGATCAACTTAAAATTATTAGCGTTTGAATCTGGAGTTATGAACCTTGGATTCGAAACCCTAATTCGATCAATTGATGATTTATTGAAAATCAACCACGAAGTGAAGGAGGGACGGCTACATAGGATTATGGATCGACCATGTAGTGCCCAGATGCTCGAGTGAGCAAATTACAAAGTCTCTTGAAGACCATTTGCTGAGAGGATGATTAAATGCTGGTTTAATCATTTTAGTAAAAATGCTCGTCTGAGCCTTGGGTGATAAAACCTAATTATAAAGAGATGGGGGACCGACCAAGGGGTCATGAAACCGGCCCTGGTTGGTCACGGGACCGAATGACGATCGTTTTATGAAATTCCAAATTGTTTGGAAGAGTTTGAATCTAATGTGAACAAATTAGGTCAAATGATGAAAATATGTGGGACCGGCTTCTTTCAAGCCAAAGAGCCAACCTTGGTCGGTCAAGGTAATATGCTCATGTCACCAAAGTATTCGTGTCTCAGTCCTGAGAATTTTGATATTTTCTGATGCGCGTTTGAGTAACATTTTGAGAAAATATGAAGAAATCAAGGTTTTTGCTCAAACTGAGGAAACTTCATAAGATGAAGGAAATAATAATAATAAAATGAGGGAATCATGAAGTGTGGGATCGGCTATGGCCAAAGCATGGACGACCGGCCAATGAGCCCGGTCCCAAGACACTTTTCCTAATTTTATATTATTTTCATGATTTTAAGGAAATATCATGAAATCAAGGAGTTTCATGGGATAAAGGAAATAATAATAATGAAATAAAATAATAAGGAATGCAAGGTGTGGGACCGCCCACAACTAGGGCATGATCGGCCGGCTAGTGAGCTCGGTCCCGCGACACCTTTCCTAATTTTTATTATTTCCTTGATATGGAGGAAACACCATGAGACTGAGGAGTTTCCTTAAAATGAAGGATATTTGTTCAAATGAAGGGATTTTCATGAGATCAAGGAAAAATAATAAAATATGATAAAATAAAGAATTAGGCGTGGGACTGGCCACGACGTGACTGGCCGGCCGGTGGGCCCAGTCCTCTAGCGCCTTAGCTAATATTTTATTATTATTATTTTTCTTCCTATTTTGCATAGGTTCATCGTTCCTTCGTGTTTTGGAATGCTCGTTCGTGCATTCAGGTGCTCGTTAGTGCATTATTTCTGAGTACACTTGCACCATTTTGGTCGGGGCTTACTCGATAGCGGCTCAGATGCTCGTACGTTGAATATTTATTACTAACCCATGGAATTTTGCTGGAAAGAACCATGAATTGAAGTAACGAAATATTATGAATAATGTAGAATATTTTCCAGGGATTCGGTTAATGAATCTAATGATTTAGAAATAATTAATTGATGTCTCTATACTAGTACGATCGTGTAGGAGCATTAATTATTCAGGAATTGAGTGATATGAGCTTGTTGAAGCATCATATTTCTTTTATATAGTCAGGGAAAACATTGTTACATCCTGAAGACGTTATTGCTCTATACTAGCAGGCAAGCTGTCTAGGAGCCGTCCAATCTTTCGATTCTGTATAGAAGTAATTACTGAAATTGCTCAGTATTCATGAGATATTCCGTTGTCTCGGTTGAGAACTAGACATCTACATATACTCTGAGAGACAGTATTCTCAGTCAGAGATTCTTGTGGCATGAGCTTTCATGCTTCGATAAGAGACATGAGCCTCAATACTCATCTTATTTCTGGATCAGGAGCATATACAATTATGGTTTTACGATTTTAGCCCTTGTCGAAAATCCACCATCAACATTAAGTCCCCTGCTTAGTGAGGGACAATCATTTTCTTCAGTCAGCACTGGATGGTGATTTTTTTTTAGTTACAGAAGAAATAAGTAATTGAACTTAGTCGTAAGATAGGATGTTACCGGATTTTTTATTGCATGAGCGAACCATGGCTTGAACGAAGATCCCATTGGTATGATAGAGCATCGTCTAACGAGCATAAATTGGTGTAGCACCGCTGATTTGGTGATGAAAACTTGGTCGATTTAGGATTCACGGGTCCGGGCCCAAGAAAGGAAATCCGTTTTAGGGCGGATGTTCGTTCGTTAGTTTAAGAAACAAACAAAATAGACCTGAGTCTAATGATATAAATTTTGTCTATGAGCTTTCACGAAAAACAAAATTTTATTTTTTAAATATGCGAGATTTCACAAAGTGGAATAAACTCTCGTTTCAATGGTGGATGCTCGTACGAGAGAATTTTTTTTTTTTTTGAACAGACGTGCATCTGTTAGTAATAAAATTTTGTTTATGAGCTTTCATGAAATTTTTTATCTTCGAGCTTTCAGAAATCTTTGAAAATATACTCTCGCTTCAAAGACAGATGCTCGCGCGAGGGAGCAATATATATATATATATATATATTTCAAACTTACGTAAGTTTCACGTTAAATATATATATTTTTGTAAAAACAATGTTTTGATTTTGAACAACTGTTGAAAGTAGACAATTATACATGGTGAAATAATGTCTGTATGTAAGTTTTCACAATTGTAGAATGGACGTCTGTCCAATTTTTGAAAAACCAGTGGATGTTAAAATTCACGTGAGTTGTTCACGGTTTTATGAACATCAAGTCATGATTTTGAATAATGAATTTTGCTCGTCTTTGTAGGTTTGAAGGAACGAGCAAGTTTTAGAAATTCTGACGTTATAATCACTACAGCTAGTGAAATCGTAAATAGGTAAGAGTTGGATTGTTACCGTTTTTGTTGCGTGTTTGTTATTGGTATATCCATGACTCCATGTCTTTCGCCTCAGGTAGTGGTGACTTCTGGTTACAACCACTCTTCTGGCTCTTCCGGGGAACATTCCAAAAATATCAAGTCAAAGATGAAGACTTCTGCATATGCTTATGCGGAGGTGAATCAACCTTTCAGAGACGCTGGAAGGCTGACACATTGTATGTCTCTCGATTATCTGGGAGTCGTTAGTGCTAAGATATATGCTTTATTGGTATTAGCAGATGCGGAGGGAAAGCAAGGACGTGATGAAATATCACAGAAGAAAAGAGCTGAAGATGAAAATCTCATATCTCATCAGCAGAAGCACCGCCGACTTCAGCAAATGAGATTATCGGCTGAATATGAAGTTCATCTTTGCGTTGATGGTGTAGCTCCTGATTCAGATGTGGATGAATGAAGAATTTCGTCATAATTCGTCATCAGAAAAAAATTCCGAAGTTAGGTCATCTAGCAAAAATGTTGTAGAATCTTCGTCCGATGTCGGGATTTCGCTATCTACCCATGTTTCTTCATCCTCAGAAAATTTCCAAGCTTTTTCAAAGAAGCGTTTCGGCTTTTGAGCACGTTTAAGGGCCGAAATCGACGAAACAGTAAACTTCTAGGAGACTTTCAGAAATTTTTCAGTTGGCATGTAGCCCAATGTTTCAGCCACATCTCTTTGTTCGTTTATCCAATTGCTATGAATTTTGGATGTGTTGTAGAGGGCATCCATATGAAAAGATTGGTATATGACCCATCCCTAGATTCTTCACCAATTTCTCCCATATATATGCTTTGTGCGGGACAATGTAAAATCATCTCAGACGAGCTTGTTGTAAAACACTCATGTTGTGTCTTTAGATCATTCGCTTGTGTCTTGAACGGTTGGTGAAGGATTTTAATGTCATTGATTCATTTGATATCAAGACCCCTTGATTGATACATGAGAATGGTGCTTGCAGTGCCGTCTTGTTTCTGTTAGTCGTAGAAACATGACTTCTGAAACCCTGGTCACAGGACCATAACTGAGGTTGCTCTCAAGAGGGGATGATGTAATGACCATGGTTGCATGTCCCGGTAGTAGTTCCTTTTAAGATGAATGATTAGCATTGGAGAGCCCTGCGCCACGAGTCTTGGACTGTGAAATTGATCGTCATGATCAGTGGACCGTCAGTCCCCAGTATTTTGTTAAATCTCTCATTTTCGTTTTCCCTTCTTCTGACAAGACATAGATAGAGGACCCAGGTAGAAAAATTGATGTAAAGACCCAAGTGGTAGAGGTTGGAGGTACCTTGATGAAGGACTTAGCTAAAAGACCTGGTGGACATCGATCGACTGTAGAGGTTATGAATCCCGTCCACGAATTTCTGCTTGCATGTTGTATGCTCTGGAAGCTGTAGGAACCTCATACGACGTCGGAATTCGGTGCTTGACCCCAAATTTTGAATCTAAGAGACTGAGTTATCATATGAGAAAAGAATAACTCCATTTGGAGTTATGTAGGTCACTCAACCAAGCATGCACATTTGTAATTTGTAATCCCGTACAGAATTTTCAGATTTCATAGACCTGGCAATAAAGACCATATCTTTCAGCTCGTATGTTCGATTGATGCTCCCTTTTGGTATATTTTAGAAGAGACATAGAAGAACATCTTTCATTGAGGAAGCATTGTCCCATTCCTCACCTATTGGTACGGTTTTGTAAACCCATGGCCTGAAATGTGTTGTATCTCCTATATAGAGGCGATGAGAACATCTTGTAGAAGATTTTGGCTTGTGACCGTTTGTCGTGCAAGCTTTGGGAAGACGTTCATGTTAACATGTTTTCATGTCTACACATCTTGATATGAATCGTTAGGGCTTTAAGAAATACGATCCATCGAGTAACGCTTCAGAGAATAGATAGTTGATGAAGCGTTGCTCATAAAACCGTTGTAGATGCTGAGATCACGAATGATTACGCTCCAGAGATCCTTGTGGATGCTGAGATCATGGATGGTGTTCCTATAGAGATTATTGTTGATGCTGATACCATGGTTGAAGTTGCTCCAAAGACCAAAAAGGCTAGAACCATGATTATAGCTATAATCTTTGCTCCTCCATCCAGTGAGCCTTTTACATTCACGAACTAGTTGATGAGTTGAGCATCCCTAAGATGAAGGTGTACTGAGAGTTCAACCTGAATGCTCCTGAAAGCATAACTTTACCATGAACTGGCTTCGTCAGTGAGTCGACGTTGTTGCGGTAGATAGCAGCAGCAGTTTTCATACTGGATGTGATTGGTGAAGAGAGAAAGTTCCTCAATCGTGCAGGGGCTTGTGATGTAGAGAAATCCCGTTGATGAAGTTTCACGAAATCACCTCAGGTTTCCTAGTGTATATTGAAGGAGTTAGTATCATCCATGTATGAATGATGTTGCATCTTCTTCAGAAGTATTATCATGGGATAATGAAGACTTATCGATTGTAGTTTAGTTACACTTTGATCGTGCTAGTGTTAAATCAGTGTGTCATCGTCGAGATATTTGTACTGAAGTTGTACTCTTTGATTGGGAGTACAATTTGATGACTTCTTAGATGCTTGAGCATTGAAGAGTATATTCCTTAAGCATCGAATGTCTTAGGTTTGATCGTTTCGACCCTGAGTATCTTATGTTGATTCAGCATTCGTGTCGTTGCGGTAATGGGATTCAACGCTTATGCAGACATCACAGATTTCTGATTTTGTGGGACACATGGACACTCCTGCAAGCCTATGGAGAAACTCCCAAAGTGTTCTTTTCCGAATGTCTCAATGCTCGATTCAGAGAAATGTCAGATTTAACCACTTGGTAAAATACTAATACGGTGAAGCTACCATTCATAACGTCTTGCAGAGTTGCTAGCAGAATTAAGTCCTCATGCTAGGATAGCATGTGAGTAAAAATGACATAGACATGGAAGAAATGAGACTTGCCTGTGGAACCTCTTGATGAATGTTTATGCAGGTTCTAGCTCCAACCCCGTCAAAGTTCGAAATTCCCCCAAGTGCTCTGATGATGGAATGTCCACCATATCCTCTGGATAAGAACTTTCTTTGTTGGAGAGATACGCAACCAAAGGCGCTTTGTCAGTAGATATCTTTTCAGCGTGGATCCACGCTCGTCTGAAGAACATGTCATATCCTGGATCTTCCTGATTATGTGAAACTTGATTTCTGTCCAGGTTGAACTTATGTTCACTTTGAGAGTGATGTAGCCATAAGTATTTCCGAGCGTTGCTTCAAGGTATATGATTAAAATAGGATTATGAGCGTCTCTGTGGGTTTTCAGTGGAATTATGTTGATGGCGGCGTCGTCATCGATCAACATTCTTCTGAATTCATTTCCTCTGAGACGAACTGTGGTAAGAAGTCCCCAGTCGTGCATCTCCTTGTCTGTGGATGAGGATTCAAGGAGTATTTTCGGGATAGACAGATGTCTGACACAATGTAATTCGGTGTTGTGAACATGTATTTCCTTTGTGCCTTAGACAAATAGAGCAATTCACAGATATGATCGATCAATGATTGAACTGCTTCTTTGACTGGTTGTTCAGAGAGTGTAAAGGTTCTGACTGGAGAGGATTCTTGTGTACTCCTTCAGTCCCAAGTTGAAGCTATTATGGATCAACCTTCTCTTTGAAGATGTGGTTCAAAATATTACAGTTACTTGTTGGATGATCGATGAACCTATAAAGGCGACAGTACCTTGGATTCTCCATTTCTTCTTCAGTTGGCTCTCTCTCCTGATGAACGACAATTTGATCGCACCATCTTGAACCCAGACTTCCAGTAACTCGATCACTCCTTCATGATAAGAGAGAAGTTTGAGTCTGTCTGATCATTTCCCCGTTCGTTGATGCCGGGTTGAGGTTTGTGCATTTCAGGATTGGTTATCTTTTCTTTGCGCCTTCAGAGGATCATGTGATGTTGGAGAAGCGCTTCGATATTGTGTCTCATCTTTCCTTTCATTCCTTTCAGCAGCAACAACGTTTGTTGAAGGCTGGAGATTGTATTGATTGTTGACTAGGCGTCAGCTGCTTCGAGGTTCCTCGATCTTGCAGACTTTGCTCTTTCCAATAAAGCAGATGCAGTAGTCGCTGATCGTTTGGCTGCTTCATGAATCACTGAGAAAGTCTAGAACCGGAGATTTTCCAGCAAGGCTCTGTAGACTGGGATCCTTTCGTTGATGCACAAGTCCACCAGTTGTTGTTCAGTGATATTTAGGTCATGACAATCCAAAGCTTGGACTCTCAACCTCTTCACATAATCGTTCGGATGTTCATTGTTCTTCTAAGACATTCTTCCTAAATCAGAGAGAGTGATCTGCTCTGAGACGAAGAAGTATTTCCGATAGAAGGCATTAAATATTTATCCCTAGCTAGTGATGTTCCCTGGTGCAATGTTGTTGTACCAAGTATATGCTCGGCCTGTCAGAGACTTTGAGAATTCCTTCAAACGGACGACATGATTGTGTTCATGTTCGCCTAGTGCTTCCAGTAATCGAGCGACATGTTCTCTATCATTCCCCGTTCCGTTGTAGAGTGTGAACGTTGGATAGGTATAGCCCTTCGGGAGAGGAATTCTTTGCGTAGCAGCGGTATATGGAGGTTGATGACGGTGAACTGATAGTGTTTTGTCTTTCCTCGATCATCCATGAAGCGTTCCAGGTCTTCACAGGTGATGAAGCTTGCAGGTTCCTTCGTTGGTGGATTATCGGCAGCCTTGTGGACTTCATCATTGTCTACTACATGAATTAGAGTGACTTCAGGATCAGTAGTCGAAGATGTTTCTTTAGCTTTTCCTTTCTCCTGAGTTTTCTCTGACATCTTTTCTGTAAGAGTCTTGAGATAATTTCATAACTCCTTCTAAGTAGTAGCCATATCAGTTTGATTTTTGGCGAGAACTTCCTGGACCTTCATGAGATCAACTATGGTGGGTGGATTTTCTATGACTTCCTCGGGATGCCGGCCGAAGAGAGGATGATTTCCAGTGTTGGTTTGAGGAGGAGTAGTATCACCACCATTGTTGGAAGCAGGAATGGTTTCTGGAATACTATCATTGTTATGATTGCTAGTGCTAGCGTTGTTTTCATTTGTAACTAACCCAGACCTAAGACCAGCCATCTTGCGAAAATGCGAGATTGCAACCGAGAGATTAATCTCCCACTGTGGTCGCCAATCTGTAAATAGGGCAAAACGAGTTGCTGGTTTTTAAGGAATTGAGGAGACGACCGTGCGGAGGAAACTCCTTGAACCGAGCGAACTGTCAAACCTCACACAGATGCACTGCAAAAAAGGGATTGCTTTGAATTCGAGAGATCAATCTATATGACTCCGACCTAAACCAAGACAATGGCCGTTCCAGAGTCAATTCGGTCACAAGAGAGGATAGGTCGATCTGTAGGAGGGAAGCTGAGAAATGTGTGAGATCAATGGTGATCGAAAATTGTAGGTGTGTTGTGTATTCTTCGTGAAGAAATAAGATAAGCTCTGATTGATTGAATTTGCTCTGTTGAGAGTAATTGCTCAGACGTTGCGTTATTAATCTCTTGTTGCCTGTTTTACGAAAGATTGTCTTATTTTTCAATCATGATTCAGAGACTTATTTATATTGCTAGAATTGTAAACACCTTGATCCCATGAAGTATGACAGTTGCTGGAATCAAAGAGTGGGGAAATGGAAATCGTGTTAAAACTAGTTGCTCATCGTGCGGAGACTTGGTTGATTTTCCATCCACTACTTTGCTAACTCCTCCAAATGATTGCACGACTTGCTCACATTCTCATCGTATGTATGAACACACGTGTCGTAGACCGCCAGACCAAAACCCTAGTTAATATCCCCCATGTAACACGATTGATGTCTCGTGATTGTGGAGTCTTCAAGGCAGACGTGTATTTAGTTAGTCAGATGTTGACATTATGGGACGATGAGTCCTTGTATTGCTGAGTCGAACGTGATTTGCAAATATTCTGAGATTCATGAATTGAACGTGTTTGTTGAGACAGAAGTATAATTCTCAAGTAAATGTTGATAGTTAAGGTGAGAAATATTGCTCATTCGATGGATTGATTGGTGAATATAGTTAAACCAATATTCCTTAGTCTGAGCAAATATTGCTCATTTAAGCAAATGTTGCTCGTTTGATGAATTATTGGTAGCAAGACCAAAATAAAATATTAATTTGAAATACTGAACCGAGTATAATTAATAAAAATGTTGATCATGGGATCAACATAAATTTATTAGTGTTTGAATTTGGAGTTATGAACCTTGGATTCGAAACCCTAATTCGATCAATTGATGATTTATTGAAAATCAACCACGAAGTGAAGGAGGGACGACTACATGGGATTATGGATCGACCATGTAGCGCCCAGATGCTCGAGTGAGCAAATTACAAAGTCTCTTGAAGACCATTTTCTGAGAGGATGATTAAATGCTGGTTTAATCATTTTAGTAAAAATGCTCGTCTGAACCTTAGGTGATAAAACCTAATTATAAAGAGATGAGGGACCGAGCAAGGGGTCATGAAACCGGCCCTGGTTGGTCACATGACCGAATGACGATCGTTTTATGAAATTCCAAATTGTTTGGAAGAGTTTGAATCTAATGTGAACAAATTAGGTCAAATGATGAATATATGTGGGATCGGCTTCTTGCAATCCAAAGAGCCAACCTTGGTCGGTCAAGGTAATATGCTCATGTCACCAAAGTTTTCGTGTCTCAGTCCTAAGAATTTTGATATTTTCTGATGCGCGTTTGAGCAACATTTTGAGAAAATATGAAGAAATCAAGGTTTTGCTCAAACTGAGGAAACTTCATAAGATGAAGGAAATAATAATAATAAAATAGGTAATCATGAAGTGTGGGACCGGCTATGTCCAAGGCATGGCCGGACGGCCAATGAGCCCGGTCCCATGACACTTTTCCTAATTTTATGTTATTTTCATGATTTGAAGGAAATATCATGAAATCAAGGAATTTGTTGAAACCAAGGAATTTCCTTGAAGTGAATGAGTTTCCATGAGATGAAGAAAATAATAATATTAATAATAATAAAATAAGGTGCGTGTGGGACCGGCCACGACTAGGGCATGGTCGACCGGCTAGGGCCCGGTCCCGTGAGTCTTCCCTAATTTTATATTATTTTCATGATTTTAAGGAAATATCATGAAATCAAGGAGTTTCATGGGATGAAGGAAATAATAATAATAATGAAATAAAATAATAAGGAATGCAAGGTGTGGGACCGCCCACAACTAGGGCATGATCGGCCGGCTAGTGAGCACGGTCCCGCGACACCTTTCCTAGTTTTTATTATTTCCTTGATACGGAGGGAACACCATGAGACTGAGGAGTTTCCTTAAAATGAAGGATATTTGTTCAAATGAAGGGATTTTCACGAGATCAAGTAAAAATAATAAAACATGATAAAATAAATAATTAGGCGTGGGATCGGCCAATTGCGTGATCGGCCGGCCGTGGGCCCAGTCCTCTAGCGCCTTAGCTAATATTTTATTATTATTATTTTTCTTCCTATTTTGCATAGGTTCATCGTTCCTTCGTATTTTGGAATGCTCGTTCGTGCATTCAGGTGCTCTTTAATGCATTATTGTTGAGTACACTTGCACCATTTTGGTCGGGCCTTACTCGATAGCGGCTCAGATGCCCGTACGTTGAATATTTATTACTAACCAATGGAATTCTGCTGGGAAGAACCATGAATTGAAGTAACGAAATATTATGAATAATGTAGAATATTTTCCAGGGATTCGGTTAATGATTCTAATGATTTAGAAATAATTAATTGATGGCTCTATACTAGTACGATCGTCTAGGAGCATTAATTATTCAGGAATTGAGTGATATGAGCTTGTTGAAGCGTCATATTTCTTTTATATAGTCAGGGAAAACATTGTTACATCCTGAAGACGTTATTGCTCTATACTAGCATGCAAGTTGTCTATGAGCCGTCCAATCTTTCGATTCTATATAGAAGTAATTACTGAAATTGCTCAGTATTCATGAGATATGTCGTTGTCTCAGTTGAGAGACTACACATCTACATATACTCTGAGAGACAGTATTCTCAGTCAAAGATTCTTGTGGCATGAGCTTTCATGCTTCGATGAGAGACATGAGCCTCAATACTCATCTGATTGCTGGATCAGGAGCATATACAATTATGGTTTTACGATTTTAGCCCTTGTCGAAAATCCACCATCAACACTTACGTTGAGCATTTCCGATTAAATTAATCATTAAGGTTCCTTTGTGGTTAATTTAATTGAGTTTTCTGGATACAAATTCATGTCTCATGTGATTTGTTAATGTCCAAAGAAATCCTTATTTTCTTGTAAAAGTAAGGTCGCTCTTGTTGTTTTTTCGGGAATGACATTTTATGGGGGAGAGTTGTTAATTGAACTTGTGCTTAATTTCCAAATCTTTGTGGGGAGTGCAGCTGTGGAAAATTGTAGGAGTTATCTTGTATCTTTATAAACTCCTTGATGAATACACTAAGTTTCGGCTGTGGTTTACGGATGATTATGTAAGGGGGAGCGGTTTTCATTGTGAGATGAAGTATTGACTAAGGGGGAGTGATACATATCACCATAGTATTATTGTCAAAGTTGTGATACAATTGAACTTTGATGTTGTGTAATAATACTATGACATTGTATAACAATAATCGAGAACATCTGTTTTCTTATTGTTATGGCTACGGATCTTCAACAATTATGATGCTGAGTTGAACACATTCAGAATCACTGGAGTACTTGGAGTGACGAAGAATTCAAGGAATGTTGAAGAACCAATGAAATCAATCATTTGGATGAGAAGCTACAAAGTTTGTTTATTTTGTAATCCATATGTATTGATAGTTTTGTCACTGAAATTGACAAATGGGGAGTTTGTTAGAGCACTGCTCGGTTGAACTCGCAGGCGTTGCTATCTCAAGCTTGTTTGTCAAGTTTAGTTGTCAAAACTATAAGTCTTGATTTCTAGTCTACTTATAGCTATGTCTCGGATTAGGTTAGAATGTGTAGTTGAGCTTTAGACTTCACGGCGTTTATCGATTGAAGACGAAGAACTACTAAGGGGAGATTGTGGAACTTCATCAACAAAAGGTATGTGGAGACTTGAACTCATCTATCACTCAGAAGTCTATTCTATTCTATCTCCTAGACAAAGTCGTATAGGTATATAGACTTTACATTATACACATTTGATATTTCGAGCTGAGTTTAACTCGCTTATATCTTTCTCGAAATATGTGTTGGCAAGATTTTTGCTTTAACTACGTTCATCGTTATTCTTGACGAAAGTCAAAAGATGATCATGTAAAAATCACCTGGTAACATCTTACATGATTTGTGTGAGACAGTCATTTGATGTAGACTCGGAATGTTTCGTATTGATCATTCGATCACTTGAAAATTGCTTATAAGCTAATAGTTTGTGTGAGACAGCTATTGTCGTCTTCTAAGAATGTTTGAATGATTGAAATGGGAGTTTAGAAAAATTAACCATTGTCTGGATATAGCACAGTATGCATACCCGTATGCAAACTGTTGTAAGAATAATTCAGGTCCGGGAACCAAGTATGCATACCCGTATGCGAACGGTTTTAACTGTCAAATTCCGGGAACTAAGTTTGCGTACCCATTTGCAAACTTATTCACCTGAGTTCGGTCCGGAACGACAGTATGCGCACCGTTCTGAACCGCTCGGACATGACCAAAGTCCGGAACTTAAGTTTGCGTACCCATTTGCAAACTTATGAGGTTAAGTTCTAAAATCAGCTAAGTATAATTTCATACTCATGAACAAATACATTTATAAATTAAGAAATACAATCTTTGCAAACCGTGGCTAAAATGTTCATGAACTGATTCTTTTGAATCAATCCGATTTTGCTTCAATTGTGTCTTGTATACTTCTATCAGAATATAAATAATTAAACAAATCTATGATTAACACAATTAGATTCATTTGATTATCAATTGATATAGAAGTGTTAAGATGAACATGGTTAACACAAAAGTGTTCATATGGCTAACATCGGTTGACTGTTTTTGAGCCAACTCAATATACACGTTTAGGTACGGTTACCCATATCTAAATGAAGGTATATTTCATTTGTGTGTAACAATCTAAGACCATCTAACGGTGGAGAGATATTAGCTTGAATCTTAAATCAGGTTTCATCTAACGGTGAATATTAATTGTTTTGTTACAAAGTTATCAAAATTATTTTGTTACAAAGTTATCAAACCCTGATTTGAAGACTATGTAAGGGAGAACTCTAGCAACTGAGAAACCGAATCCCAACACCTCCCGTGTGATACTAGTTTCGACTAGAGTTGATTCTCCTTTAACCTAGGTTTTTCCTAAAACCATTATAGGTTAACGACTTAAAGACTTCATTAGGATTCTGAAGCCATACCCTACTATCTTCTCTATAGTTGCGTGTTTTGATCTTACTTGTTCTATCGTATTGAGTACTATCTTCTCTAAGATTTGCTCGAGATTTATCTCCGATAGGTAAGATATAAAAGGTAATCACAAAGCTCTTCGTCTCATTCTTTGTGATTCCACAATAATTTGTTCTACTACCATATAGTTAAGTTATTGTGAGGTGATTGATATTTCTAAGCTGTTCTTTGGGAATATAAGACCGAATTATCAATTGGTTCATGTTCACCTTGATTTATCAAAAGACTGAACAAAAACTTCGTAGGTATTTCTGTGGGAGACAGATTTATCTATCAGAATAGACTTTTCTGTGGGAGACAGATTTGTTTATCAAGTCTTCGACTTTGGGTCGTATCAACTCTTAGTTGTGGGTGAGATCAGCTAAGGGAATCAAGTGGGTAGAGTTCTGCTAGGATTCAGAGGCGTAAGGAACGCGACTTTACCTTAATCATTGTGAGATTGGTTAGGTCTCAACTATATTCCAGTCCAAAGTTAACTTGTAGTAGGCTAGGGTTTGTAGCGGCTTAATACAGTGTGATGTTCAAATCTGGACTAGGTCTCGGGGTTTTTCTGCATTTGCGGTTTCCTCGTTAACAAAACTTCTGGTGTCTGTGTTATTTCTTTTCCGCATTATATTTGCTTATATAATTGAAATATCACAGGTTATGTGTAGTTCAATCAATTGGTAAATCCAACCTTTGGTTGTTGGTTGAAATTGATTGACACTTGAACATTGGTCTTTGGTACCGTTCAAGTTATTTCTCATAATAACCAAGCTCACGGATTTCTATCTGTTTGATTTGCTGATTACATTGAGAAATAGATATATAACTCTTGGATATATTTCCTTGATTGAGTCTGACTATCTAGTTGATTCTCTTGGAATTATATTGGAGTTAGTCCATACAGATTTCCTAAACGAAATATTGGGTGTGGTTTTTAGACCCCCGCCTTTTCACTTATCCACCTCTCAAGAATAAACTTCGAAAGATCAAATAAGATCAGTTTTTAGATATCTATCTTGAGGAATCACAAAGTCTATCTATCTTGTCTGAAAGAGATTACGAAAACCTCGATAACAGAAAGGCAAGATCGGGATCAAGGTAAAGATCTCCGGACCTGGCTTCACGAATCCCCAAAGAGAAGTTTTTTAGTCTTATACCTAATAACGGTTCACAAATAAAAACTATGTCAATACAGGATGACTATGGAATCAATTAGGACATAAAGTGTCAGGGATTGATTTTTCCAGTTGATAGAGATGCCCTATTTATAGTTTTTAAAGACCGGGGTTAGCTTAGAATTTAAGCTATAAGCTAACTTGAGAATCAAGCGAACACATTAGGTCTTCAAAATATAATAGAAAACTATACACATATGTTCAACTACAATACCTATATAATGATTGTTCGGTTTGGAAAGTTAGCCAAAGAATTGAAAGCTATTTGATGTTCATTTAAACACCTAAGAAATTAATCATGATACGAACACATAAGTGTTTAAGTAATCAATGAGGTCTTAGAAGTGTTTAAGGGAGTTTTAGCAATGATAAACATATTAAAATAATAAGTCGCTGAGTATCTACTAAATATTGTCAGGACAGTTGATACAACGGTTCGCCAACCATAGGGATTGTATAGGTCAGTGTTGTACAGTTCGTGAACCATGTTCTCCAATCCTACTACACTATCGAATTCAGTTGACCACATTTCGTGAATTGGGTTCGCCAACTCCTAGACTATTTATACAACTTATAAAATTCAGTTCACCACAGTTCGCCAACCGGGTTCGTGAATTGTTCCCAACTGAACTTGCGGTTTGCAAACTGGTTCTGCAACCTTCCTGTATTTTTGTATCTCATATATCTTTGGTTCGCGAATTGGTTTTCCAACTTACCCTGAGTAGAAATATCAGTAAGTTCATATTTCTCTCTTATGATGTTTGAAACATTTCAAATTATATAATCATTTGCATGGAAAATTTTCAATTGATCCACAAATTAATTCATAGAACTAATAATGTTAAGGACCTTTGAACATCTAATCGCTAACCCATATTTCGAGATTTTTCACAAGACAAGCTTGACTCAAAATTTCTTATTTATAATTCTACTATAAGTCATACGACATAGTCTTAATAGATACAATGATGGTATAGTGAGTATAATAGAATGGTTCGGTCTTCACATACCTAATACAGAAGTTCTCCAAATTTCTTCGTTTGATCTTCAGTCTTCAAGGGTGATCTCTGATACTCAACTATAATTCCAACCTATTCGAAACTTGACTTTGTAAACTAGAAATCAAGATATAGTTTTGATCACCTAACATTGACAATAAGCTTGAGATAACAAAACTTGTGGGTTTAAACAAGCAATGCTCTAACAATCTCCCCCTTTGTCCATTTTAGTGTCAAAACTATTCAATACATATGGATACAATAAATATAACTTTTCAGTTCAATCCAATATGCTTGGTTTTCTTGGTTCTTCAACACACGTCTTGCATTATTCGCACTTCAATTTCTTCTAATGTTATGCATGTGTTCGTTCAGCACTTTGTTGTTGAAGATCCGTAGCGATAACAACTTATGAGAATACTTGTTAGAGCTTTTATAGAATGAGGTAAATACACTCTACTCATTAGTCGTTATACATAAACAAAGTATCGTTACCTTCCTCAAAATTCAATTGCACCACAATTTTGAAGCAATATTACGGTGATATGTTCTCCCCCTTGGTCAATACATACTACTTTTGGAAAATATGTAAAACCTAAAGATAATAATTCACTTCCCGTGACATGATGCTCCATAAAGCCATATGTAATGTAGGAGGATACTATTTAATAATTCTCCCCCCTTTTTATCAACAAAATTGGCAAAGGTGAAAATTCAGGATAATCATGAATTAATCAAAAGAGTTTCAAGACTGGGGAACGATACCAACCTTTAGTTTAGACAATTTCAAACAAGAAATCTCAGTTTGCGTCAAGAAGACATAAGGCACAAGCATCTCCTACAATTCCACATCCGCACTCCCCACAAAGATATTGCCATTAAGAACAAGTTTAAAAGAACTCTCCCCCATCTAAGTCATTCCTGAAAGAACGACAATGCGAACACTACTCTAGTCACAATAGAAGGATTTTATTGGACTTTAAATTTATTGGCCAGTTACAAACAAAATAAATTTGTATCCAATATTTTTCTCTTCTCGCCAGTTACGAACAAAGAATCTAAAAATAGTGATCTTAATGTTATAGGCACTAAGATACAATATTTTCGTGAGAAAAATCATCAACACAAACTATTCTCTACGCCAGTTATGAAAAAGAGAACAATAAGAATGATAACTTCTCTAGCCATGTACGAACGTAGAGATTAAAGTTCACCACTTATTCCCTGGTGGAGACACAATCAAGGAAATAAGTTGATCCCTAAAGAACAAATTTTGTAGCAGTTTTTTCACAAAAAGTGTAACTGTGGAGAGAT